>NDXB01020472.1:6574-21041 GCA_002631895.1 Agapornis roseicollis
TTTGTTATTTTATTTTATTTTAAGCTTCAGCCTTTTTAGAAACTTCATGGAAAACGACAGTAATGAATTTCAGTCCAAAAGACTGCTGCAAATTTTACCTTCCCTTTGGTAACTATCCAGTGCAAATAAAAGATGATGGAAGTCACCCAACCTCTGCAGATTTGTGGAGAAATCTGTACCATGTGATGAGTGACCTGATGCAAATGCATATCTGATAAAGAATCCATAAATATGGATTTTTCATCCTTAATATCACTGCTAGCAAGGTATGGATCACTTGCTGCTTTTCTGTGAAGGACCCTTTAAGAGAAGTGCAGACTATCTTTGATTCTTTCTTTCATTCTACTTGTACTAGTCATCTTGAGTTTTTCTAATAACTAAAGAAAATGAAGTTAGGCTTTTGAAATGCATTTTTTTTTTTCATCCTAATTGAGTTTAATCTAAATCCAACTGACTTAAACTTATTTGGCATCAGGTTAAAATATGTAAATTACTTATTGATATGTTAAATACCTAGTTGTATTTTAAATTATTTTTGAGTCAGCGTCTCTGTCTTAGGTCATAGTTTCACAACTGACAATACATTTTTATGATAGATTCCTGTGAATCATTTGAGATCTTCGTATTAATTTCTCTTTGTTACTCTATCCCATGAATGTATATAACTCTTTTCTCTGCCTGATTTGTGAAATAAAAATCTGGTCTTGCCAAAAATAAGATTGGGGTGTTGTAGAGAAGTAAATATGCACTGACTTTGGAACAGTCTGGCTAGGTTACTGTGTTGTCACACCAAGTTATGAAAGTCACCTTCTAAATCCAACTGACTTCAGTGAGATACTTGAGCAAGAGTGGACATGTATTGGGGCTGTTCAGTCTGGAGAAGAGAAAGCTGTGTAGAGACCTCATAGTAGCCTTCCAGTATCTGAAAGAGGCCTATAAAGATGCTGGGGAGGGACTCTTCATTAGGGACTATAGTGGTAGGAAAAGGGGTAGTGGGTTAAAACTTAAGCAGGGGAAGTTCAGGTTAGATAAAAGGAAGAAGTTCTTTACTGTAAGGGTGGTGAGGCACTGGAATGAGTTGCCCCAAGGAAGTTGCGAATGCTCCATCCCTGGCAGTGTTCAAGGCCAGGTTGGACAGAGCCTTGGGTGGCATGGTTTAGTGTGTGGTGTCCCTGCCCATGGCAGGGGGGTTGGAACTAGATGATCTTAAGGTCCTTTCCAACCCTATTTCCAATTCTATGATTCTATAAGCTTTTGGAAGCTGAGGAAAATATGCTGATTGATTTGAAGCCTTAAGAAAGCAATAGTAGGCAGTGTATAGATTTGTAAATGGATCATAACATTTTTGAAAGACTGTTTGTCACAGAAAAGCTGCCTGTTAGAGCCATCACATAACAGATTTTGCTCCTTTTTTTTTTTTTTTCTTTTTTAGACAGTAGGTGTTACTATCAGCTAACAGTGTGCCAATGGCAAGTGTTTATCTGAACTAATGAATATGAAGAGCCTGAAGAATGATAATGCAAGTTTATCCTAAAGGCACATAATGACCAAAATACCAGTATACAAATGCAACTTGCACAGTTCTTGACACTAAAAGCAAACAAAAAACCCCCCCCACAAACAAAGAAACACCAACTCACCACACTTCATCCTACCCCTACCTAATGAAACAAACCAATAGCCTCAGTTGCTATTAGAGCTTAGTGCTAAAATTTTAGGGTTAAAAAATAAACAAAACAAAAAGTTAAATTGGTTTCTTTAAGTTGGCAATGAGGGTAAGTCACCAAAATTACTCCTTGGAATGTGTGTTGCCTGCAAGGAAGGAATAGGTTTTAAAAACAAAGACCACATATGTACATCTACAGTGTCATCTTGGGTTCAGTAATTTGACTAGACTTAAGTGATTGGGAGACGTGTCCATTGATCAACAGGTCATCATTCTGTTATTTCAATGTTGATATACTGAAGGTCAAAAAAATTCAGTCTTCATACATACATCTGGGTGCTTGTGCATTTTACGGTATTGTCTAAAGCACTTCTATGACAGTGCTGAAGTGTCACTGATCCCTTTAGGTTGTCACATTGACGAACAGGCACAGGAGCTTGAGCAGTTCCAGTGTCATCTCAGCCATACCTCATCCACTCATTCTTTCCAGCAACTGTGGGCTTTGAACTTCAGGCCTGACATCCTATTGTCTCCATTAAAAGTATCCTCTTGTTACTATAGATGGAGAAATCTCAGTCATTAGTGGAAAAGGAAGTTTGCTTAGATGGTTAAAGTAGTTTTCCTTGGACAGTATTGCAGTTGGTCTCAGTCTTGTGTCTTTTAGAAGAGACCAATAAGGCCAAACCACAGACATTTGTATGCCATCATAATGCTTAATTGAAACAGACTATGAGCCTATTAGTCTGTTTAAAGCATCTCGCCTGTAAGCTGCTGTTTCAATAATAATGAGTGAACAGCTCACAAATGACGTCTGCTAACAAACTGTACATTTCAGGTCTTGGACCTTCTTTTACCAGATCTACATGCCGAATTTGGTCTTTTGTTCAGTAGTCTAGCTTTGTGGTTCTTATTAAAATTGATTATTTTCTCCCCTTTTTCTTGAAAGCTCCCTGAAATATTAAGTCTTTCAGTACGCCTGAAAGAAAGAGTAAGGCAGTCTACTCCCAAATTCCAGAATACTGCTCCAGCTTTCATGTTTTGCAGTGTTCTTTGTGGCTGTGTTCCTTCTTTGTTCATACTGGAGGTGTTTATTGTTTTTAAGGAGAGAAAAATAGGTTCTGTTGGTAAAGGCATCATGATTTATGTCAGTGGGTAGCATTTGGGCAAGCATGAGTCTTTATTTTTAAGTTAGCTTTGGACCAAATGTTGCCTGCTTCAGATGTAAAAAATGGTAAAATTACAGCTTTCCATCAGTGAATCTGCTGATCATGGCTGGTAATGTCAGAAGTGACTTGTGTCTGCTTCTCTGCTGTTTAGCTTACTCTGAAAATATGTGTCATGCTGCTGCTGAACCCAGGACAATATGGTTAGACTGTTGTTTTTAAACTAGAGCTCAGCATATTTGTTAGCTTTTCACTAAAAACGGTAATGTGGGCAGAAGGGTGGTCACCAAATTGAGGAGACTATCTGCTTTTGAAAGGTAGTGCAGACTGGAAAGCTAATAATATCAGCCCAAGAGCTTGCTTCTACCTTAACCATTCTAGCATGCCAAATGTGCAAATAGTGCCCCTCAAGAGTTAAAAGTGTTTGTTTCACAGGAAATTGGAAGAAATTTATGTGCGCAAGTGAAACTGAAAGGTCGAATGTGTGACTCATATCTATTGACAGATGGAATGAGCATAACATAAGAAGACAGTGACTAGAAAACAAGCAGGTTGTGTGAAAGTATTTTTAGAGACTAATTTCTACCCAGCTGTGTCTTCTATGAACAGAATAAGTTTGTCAAAGTTACCTAGAAGTTGCCTAATCGCTACCTAGTGAAAATTAATTACATTGGTATGGTTTACATGGAGACTTCATCCCTTGGGAAGAAAATAAAGTGAACTTTTTTATAGAGGTCTACCTTAGCTTAAAGAAAAGAAAAAAAAGTAGGGAAACAAGAATTAAGAGAACATAGAAGTTCCTATTAGTGCTCCTAACTTTTACATACCCACTTACTTTACCTCAGTTCCCCTGTTGACTCCCACTTCTATGCTCTCTTCCCCTCTCAACCTCTCTCTTCTTCAGCTTAAAATATCAGAACATACCCAACTTGCTTGTTATATAATAATGACTCATACTTCCATTGGTTTAAACTTTACCCAGCCTTTCTTTTGTGTCTTTTCATGTTCCTGAAGTTGAGATTTAGCATCTTCAGTTTCGGGTACTACAGTGTGGGGTTTTTAGTATATTTCACTGAAGAGACTTGGAAAAATGATGCTGGAAGTGGGTATATAGAATTTATTTAGAGCTATGAGGATAAAGAGTGGCAAAATTTTACATGATACATTCATTTTGCTGGACAAGCAAAGAACTGTAATGTATGGAAACCCACAATGCTACGTGGCATTTGATAATCATCAAGTCTTGAGCCATTCAGTGCAGTACATATGAGTGTTCACTTGCCTGTTGCTTGGAAGAGCAACTTGGCCATATAATGCTATATAACAGATACACTGTTTGCCTTGTGTATTTCGTAGACCATGGGGTTAAGTTCTGAGGCAATAAACTCCAACGTTAACAATTGCAGTTCCTTCTGTTGTTGTCCTGATGTATTCTAGTGGCCAGATGATCACAATCAAATATGAGATATGTATCTGAAAAGCTACATATTCCATTACTTGTGGCAATAATGAAATGTGCTATTTTCTGGGCCCTTGCTCCCCACAGAATATTAGGAGATCAGCTGGGGGCTTTTTGCCCAGCCTGTGTAGATCACTTTCCTTCACCCCAACCTATGAGCTTCCACTTCTTAGGATATTAAATGCTTCCCCTTCCATCCTGACTATGAGTTGGGTTCCAACTACCAGACCTCCTGCTCTATTGCCAGGTGGAAGAGTACAAATACCAGGCACTGCAAGTGAGTAATTTTGTTAAAGAGTGAGAAATGGAAGGAAGAGAGAGAACCTCAAACTGGGGTAATTCAGCAAATGTCATACTCTGGATTACTTTCTTTGTTATGTTTTCTATGGAATCTCCATAGACATACTCTTAGAGTACTGTGTGCTGTTTACAAGGTTCTAACATGAGCTAGCAGGACAAGTGTAGCCTACTAGAATGAGAAAACATCTGGTGTTCTCTTTTACAAGAAATCTGCAGTGAGTTAAATCTACACATTCACTGGTATGCTAAATCACTGGGCTAACAAGTGAGGGTATGGATAAATCCTGCTGCTAGTATGGCATGGTTGCTGCAATTAATATTTTCCCTGCAAAATGATTCTTCTATAATTCAGGATCTGTAAAGGTGAAGATGATAACTTCTTCATTAGAATAAGCAGCAGGGAGCAGCAGTAAAACTTCAGGTATTTCAAGAGCAGGATCACTTTTTTTGAAGTAAGCATACACATATATTGTATTCCATTGTCCTTTCTCATCCAGCACATATGCTATTAGCCTACTCCTTTCCCTGGAGTTCATCCAAATACTAGCAGCATCACTTCCTAGTTAGAATGGAAAACTCAAGGGGAGGAAGGAAAAAAAAAAGCCTTTTACAAATAAGCCTGTAATATTCCCACAGGAATTACGTATTAGTGAAAATCTTTGATAGGAAAATAAAGTGTTGAAGGTTAAAAATGAAATAATGAAACTCATGGGGCAAATTTTAGGATTCTGACTCTAGTGGAAATACAATAGCAAGTATATGAATGAAAATACATGTCGTGTACTGCTTCTCATTCTCTCTGTTTTAAATTATTGTTCCAGTGCTTAAGAAAAAGGGATTTTCTACCTTGTCACTTGCATTCTTAAAAAAATAGTGTTTTCTCAGCTTTCCTTTAAAAATCTGTAGGAGAATACTGTTTCATATTACAAATATAAACTGAGACCTAAAATCCCATGTACAATTAGAACTTACTTTAAATAAAAGCAGAAGCTGGCAGGTTACTATAAATGTAAAAATTACAGTAGTGGGTGCCTAAGGTTTCTCTTTTTTAAGATGAAGTGAATGTTCCAACTGCTGCCAGTGAATGGTAGAATACATACCCTACCATCATCCCTTGAGAGTGGGTGAGTGGTCCACTGTAGACCACAGAATGGTCCAGTGTTCTTCCTATGCTGTTGGGAAATTTATGCTGATTTCTGCCAGTAAGTAGAAATTTATGCTGATTTCTGCCATTAGAAGGTAGATTACCTGTGCTAGCATACTTCATTTCCCTCCTCAGCTGTGTAATCATTAATGGTGCATATGGAACAGAGCCTTTGCCTATATTCTACTTTGTGATCCACAAAGGTTTTCCCTTGTCTCTGTTTCAAAACACAGTCTGCTTGAAGTATTGTGAAATTTAAAATCTTCCATTTGTTTTAATTTCACTGAGCAGTAAGTGACTTTGCAAAACACCTGAAGTAGGCAGAATAGCAGTGCCCCACAGTCAGTGGAAAAGTTGCAGGTGAGTAGTAGTAGTAGTTTTTACATATAACTCAATGTATAGGGTATTTTGTAAGTCACCAAAAAGTACATAGAAGTTTGACTTCTCAGATCTCTGAGTTTAGGGAACTCATGGCTGAGAGAAAATCCTAGCTATTTCATCAGCATTAAATTCACTCCAAACTTATTTTTTGTTTGCTTTAGATTTTCACTCACTTTACTTTTGCAAAATTTGGAAAACTGTTCTTGATATTATTGTCTATACCTCTAATTTGTCACTAAAATCTGTGTCAGAGGACATCCTGACCTAAACTAAACCCACCACTAATCAGGTGATTAAACTGAACTGCACCACTGTGTAACAACACAGGATCTAATCTGCAGCATTCATGTTCTGATTCTGCTTTGACTGGAGCCAGCAGCTATGCTTACTGGGTGCTTTGGTATGGTGTCTTATTTTGAAAACCAAATCTTGTGTAGATATGGGGATTCTTGCAGGTACCTGTCATGGCTGAAGCCCAGGCAGTAACTCAGAACCATGTAGTTGATTGCTCACTCCTCCCCTTCCTCCTCCCGGAAGGATGGGGAGGAGAATCGAAAATGGGGCTGAGATAAGAACAGTCCAGTAACTAAGGTATAACACAAACCACTACTGCTACCACCAATAATAATAATAAGGGAAATAAAAAAGGAAGAGAGCACAACCGCTCACCACCCGCCGACTGATACCCAGCCTGACCTGAGCAGTGATCTAGCCCTTCTGGGTAACTGCCCCCAGTTTATATAGTGGGCATGATGTGCTGTGGTATGGAATACCCTTTAGTCAGTTTGGGTGAGATGTCTTGTCTCTGCTTCCTCCTGGCTTCCCCTCCTCCCTGGCAGAGCATGAGACTCAGAAAGTCCTTGGTCAGACTAAATGTTACTGAGCAGCAACTAAAAGCATCAGTGTTATCAGTGCTGTTCCCAGGCTGAAAGTCAAAACCACAGCACTGCACCAGCTACTAAGAAGGAGAAAAACAACTGCTACTGGTGAACACAGGACAGTACCTTTGAGTTGAAAAGCAGATATGTTATTTGGAGAGGAATATAATAATGCGGTGAAAAGTTTCATGCAAAGCACAAATCTCATGAAGCACCCAACTTTGGTCCATGCCTGTGTTGTGGTATTATCATTAAAATGGGAAAGAAAGAAACTGAGGTGAACCTCCTTCTGAACAGAATTAGGTCTGTTAACCAGAAAGTAGACAGACTCTCGACCATCCATCTGCATGGTTGCTGACGAAGTGGACATCTCTCAGTTGTTACCTCTCAGCTGTTGTAGAACTCTTCTTTTCCCTTTTCACCATCTCCCCAGTCTGATGCATTAATTGTTAAATGGTTATGAGGAATTTTTACTCTTCCGGTTAAAAGGTGGATAGTAGTCTTGCTTGTGTTCCAGAAAACCTAAACATTTCAGGTTTTTGGAAACAACAGTAGAAACTCTAACTAAATGTTAATAGATGCTTTTGCTTTGTACAATGACTTGTCTTCTGTATTCCATTATAGGTATTGAAAAATCTCACAATCAGAGTAATATTACACAGGTAACATGTGCTCCCACAAATTCCTTCAGGAATTTTTAGACTATGCAGCTCTTAAAATGCCAAGAAAAAAAGGGGGAGGAAATGGGGTTGAAAGGCCCCATTACAAATTACAAACAAATTCAGAGGCATTGATGGATTTTGTATCCAGTTACTGAGGTAGCCAGGCATACTTGCATACATTGGCACATAGCTGTATGTGAGAGACCCTACTACTTAAATAAAGGTCAGTAGTGGATAGGTCATATACCTGCAAGTGAAAGTGTGTTGCTTCCCTTTTGCCCTTGCTAATCAGAGAGGGTGGCAAAATGCGTGGATGGACATCATTACACTGAAGATTTTTCTGTGTTTAATTACTTTATGCTTTTCTGGGGGCTTACTGGCTGTTGGTGTAGTAGGAGTAACACTTCATGTTAATAGTATTTCTCTTTTAACCTCTGTGGCTGCCTTCAGTGAGTTCAATCTGAGTGTTTGCTTAGCTGTACGCACAGCAGTAGTTTTTGAGATTGCATTGGTCTGCAAGGTTGGGGGAGAAGAAAGCCTTCAGGTACCCACACACTCAAGACTAACTTGTGACACATTTGAATTTACATGGTGTTGAAGAGACTGTAGTCTTTGAGTTTGTTTAAAAACACCTGCTACTACTCCAATATGCATGTCAGAAACATAACTGCTAGCCCTTCATGCTTTGTAGGTCCACCGAACTAAAAAAGAAAATCTGTCAGAAAAACCTCCCCAGATGTGTTGGCTTAATAGAGTTTGATCCTGGTTTTATTCAGTATGCTGGAATTTGCATGCCATATATCATAGGCCAAAACTCAACTCATTCAGAGAGGAATATTCTGAACAAATATCTGGAGGTGAGGAACAGAAAGGGGAAGCAGTGAGGAAGGAAGATGTCTCACTGCTCTCTGTAGAGTGAGCTTCATCTTCAGTGGTGGGGATCTCAACAGAGATATTTCTTTTCTAGGTCTATTTCCATTCCTTGTCCATGGCCTTTTATTTTCCAGAAATAATTCTGCTCTCCTTCCTACAGCAGAAATGGTGATTTGAACAAGCCCAAGTGGAACATCCTTAAGGGTCTTACTAGGGAATACTGTAGTAAGAGTTGAGAGAAGCAGGTTTCCTCAGAGAAGTGATTAGAAATGTTAGGTTTTCCACTGGAAATCCTTTGTAGTTAAGTTTTAAATCTTGCGGTTCTTCTAGGCCCTCTTTCTTGCTTTTAAAGTTTGTTTTGTCTTCAAATGTTGGTGGTGGTGATTTTGACACAAACATTCACAAGGAAAGCTTTTAGTACTTCTAGTATCATTGAGTATGCACTTTGAACACGTGGTTCTTTTCAACTTAATAGCAGGCACCATTGGTGTATGACTTGCATACACTTGGAATCTTTGGAAAAAATGCAAAACTCTTCCTAGTATCAGTGAAAGTGGAATTTACTTCAAAGCTATAGTTAGTGATACCTTGATAGTTAAATGACAACCCAGCCTGACGTTGGCTAGTGGCCAGGTGCCCACCAAGCTGTTCTATCACTATCCCTCCTCAACAGGACAGGGGGGAGAAAATATGACAAAAAGCTTGTGGATTGAAATAAGAACAGGGAAATCACTTGGTAATTACTAACACAGGCAAACTGGGCTCCACTGGAGGAAAGGAGCCTATACCAATAAAATCAGGGTAGGATAATGAGAAATAAGAACAAATCTTAAAACATCTTCCCCCAATCCCTCCATTGTTCCTGGGCTTAACTTCACTCTGGACTTCTCTACCTTCTCCCCATGAGTGATGCAGG
The DNA here is from genome assembly GCA_002631895.1 of Agapornis roseicollis. Lineage (NCBI taxonomy): Eukaryota > Metazoa > Chordata > Aves > Psittaciformes > Psittacidae > Agapornis > Agapornis roseicollis. The sequence continues at coordinate 16,017 of NDXB01020472.1, forward strand.
GTTGTAATCAGTTCATTGTTATGAACTTATAATTATGCATTGTCTCTGCCACTCTTTCCTCCTCATGCCCTTCCCCTACTCCAGCATGGGGTCCCTGCCATTGGAGCATCCTCCATGAATTTCTCCAATGTAGGTCCCTTACACAGCCTGCGGTTCTTTACAAACTGCTCTTGTGTGGTTCCCTTCCACAGGGTGCAGTCCTTCAGGAACAGGCTGCTCCAGCCTAGGTTCCCTGTGAGGTCACAGCTTCTGCCAGCAAATCTGTTCCCACATGGCCACAGGTCCTGCCAGGAGCCTGCTCCAGAGCAGGCTTCCCTCAGGGTCACAGCCTCCTTTGGACATCCCCCAGCTTTGGCATGGGGTCCTCCTGGGCTGCAGGTGGATATCTGCTCTATCGTGTACCTCCATGGGTTGCAGACGGATATCTGCTCTAGCACCTGCCTGGAGAGCTGTTTCTCCTGCATGTTCTCATTCCTCTCTCCACCTGCTGTTGTGCAGGGTATTTTCCCCCTAAACATGTAATCCCAAAAGCACTATCACTTTTGCTGATGGGCTTGGCCTTGGCCAGTGGTAGGTTCATCTTGGAGCTCCACCAGACATTGGGGAAGCTTGTGGCATCTTCTCACAGAAACCACCCTTGTAGCTCCCCTGCTACCAAAACATTGCTACGCAAACCCAAGCCAATGATCATTTAAATCATCTACATATTTCCAAATATTCAACGGAGGAAAAACTGTAGTAGCGTGAATATAACATTCAGCACCGGTAATAATTAATGTCATCATGTACACAAAAAATACTTATCCTGAACTATCCTAGTAGCAGTTAATTCATGCTTCAGCACCTTTTAGATAGAAAAAGATGTGTGAAGAAGCTTAAGGGGTTTCCCTCTTGTCACAGTTTAGAGCATGTCTGGGAGAAATAAGAAACAATAGCAGAAAATGACTGAATATATATACATTGTTCTGTTTCACCATCCTACTGAAAGGGTCAAATCTAGCTGGTAGTAGGCTGATCATGGTAGTATATGACCTGATGACAGAAATACGTAACTACTAGTCTGCCAGCTCGTACTACTCTGCATTGTACCACTCTTAATTGGTGCTTCTGTGCATTCAGCTCATGAATTAGTAGCTGAATATTATTCCACATACTCTAAAAGAGAGGTTTCCAGTGGTTTTCCTAGGGATGGAAACTGCATAGCCAGGCATTTGATCTGAAGATTTTCATAATTGGCTTATTCTGCTGGGCCGTTCTCAGCTAAAGATGCATTGAAATTATAATCGGCCAGAAAAAACTCTCACATGCTTTCTGTGAAGATAAGTAATACTTTGGAAATCAGAAGACTGAGGTCAGTAGAGTCTAGCAACTTGCAAGCACAGGGGCAAACCCTTTCTTTGTACTTCTGCACACCTGCTACTTCAGACTGCTCCCTTCCTTCCACCTCCTGCTTTGGGAATACTCCCTTTTCCCATCTTCCTTCACAGGCCAAGCATCTCTGCTCTGCTATGCTCTAGAGCAGTGTAAGCCTGAAGGATGAGCCATTCCTGACTGTAACCAGAGATAGGAAGGAAAGGAACAGTCTTCCTGTTCACAGCAATTGTTGGCATGTTGTTCTTTCCTATTAGCTGTGGTATTGGATTCCCATCTTCACTGAGCTGACACCTGTGAGTTTAGCTTCAGCACACAGTACAAGGCATCCCACATACAAATCATAGCTGACCTACCAGGCTTTCTTATGTTTAGTAGTTGCAGTGTCCACACTTCCTCTAAAAAGGCTCTTAGACTTCATCTATTGAGCTGCAGCACCTATTTCAGTGACTCTGCCTTGAAAAACAATGGCCAGGAGACAACTTCAGGCTTTTAATGGAATGGTAGCAAGAAATAGCAATGGCTTTTGAGAATGATATGGAGAAAGGCTGCAAAGAAACATGGAGTCCATATTACTGGGTTCCATGCTATAAAGAAACATGAAATGCACATGCAATATTCACTGAACATAGCTGAAATAATAATTCACAGATTATTAATCTGTGCACTGGAGTTTCATTTGCTTTTAACAAAACATACTGAAAGAAATTAATTCTCTCTAAAGTCTGTGCTGTGTGAATGAAAGCAAGCATCAGGGGTTTCTTAAAACTTCAGAAGTCCCTTAGTTACTGCTGTTGCTTGCCTATGATATCTTTATGTGTTATTGTTTTTTCCTTGCTATTTATTTTAAGTGAACATATTCATTTAACTGAAAATGCCAAGTGACTAATGTGTAGCTACATGGAGAAATACAAAAATTGATCATGCTGTTAGAGGAACGATTTCTTCTTTGTGCATAAATTCTAATGTTTGCATGCAACTAAGAAATAAACGTAACTTAGTGGGGATAATGATGCCTGTTTCAGAGATCCAGAGCTTGTCAGAAAATCAGCTGTCTTCTAGGTATTAATGAAAAACAAAGAATATAAGGGTGCACTTATTAATAGGCCATGCACAGAGTCTGAAACTAAGTGGTTTGGAAAAGTACTACATTGTTTATAGTAATAAAGGCAAAGAAACATCAGAGGAAACATCCGTGTGGCTTAATCAATAATCAGCACATGAACATAAGTCATGAATTGTTCAAAATTGTTCCAAATGAGGAAAAACTGACGTCAAGACCTTGTTTTACTTCTTACCAGCTTCACACTCTGGTTGCCTGTGGTGACGAAAGTACTAATATAACACTACAAGCAGCCTTTCACAAACTGGTTTAGGTTTTTCTTTTATTTGCATTTCACTTGATTTATTTACAGGACAGCCATGGAGTCTCTTCAATCACAGAACTGTGCTACACTGGCCAATCTATATACTGTTAGCAGATAATGAAGCCAGGAACAAGTAATCGTGTATCTCTAGCATGAAATTGCACTTACAGGCTTTGAGCCACAGATGATGTTTGGCCAGTAAGTGCTTTTTCTGTTAGCAGCACAACACGGTACAGGGTCAGTTATATTGTGACCCCACAACCAAAAACGTTTCACAGAATTCTTTCTGCCTTTCAATCTTTCAGGGAAGGAGATGTTGACACAGAGTACAAGAGGGATCCTTAAAATATCAGAGTAAAGAATGCATCATGCATTCCCATCGGTGCTGTGTAGTGTCCCAAATCTTAGCTGCCTGGTGGCTGCTCTAAGTCACACTGGGTAAGGGTACTCTTGAGAACTGCAGAGCCTGTGTTATTTTCTCTGTGTGATGCTGTACTCTCACCTTCCATGGACACATTTATTTCAGCCCTGAGCCAGGAAACAGTTTGTAACTTGAAATTCTCCTGGCTACTTCTAATCATGTGACTAAGCATCCCTGACGTTCAGGAGTGTCTTTTCACTCTTTTACAGAGATCCTGAAAGCAAGCCAAAAGTCCATCTTCTAGAAACCCTATGCACAACAGAGAAAGTATTTGTCTTGAGGGAAAATAAATGTGACGCGTCTGTGAGTGTTTAGAAGTGTTGTTTATGCAAAAGTCATGTAGTTTTCCATTGAATGTATTAAATGGAAAAGGAATGCATTTAGAAAAAACTATTCTGAGGAAAGGAAGAGTGGATTGTATCACACATAAAAAGACTGGAAGTGTTATCAGGTTTATTCCAACAGCTGGGCTGGTTTCATGACTGATTTTTCCCATTACCAGTGTGGAAGCCCAGGGCAGAGCAGCAAGCACACAGCACTTTGCACACAACAAGCTGGGCTGTAAGCTCAAAACAAGTATTTTGTCACACTACATGGACAGATATTCTTCATACTGCCGTTGTTCAGCGATTAAAAGAAGAGACCAAAAAGAGTCTTCTGCTTATGCCTTGTAGTACCTTGTTGTATGTGACCTTGGAAGTTACCTAATCCTGTGGTCCTTCAGCTTTCTACTCTTCCACAATTTCTTCTATTTCAGCCCACATATTTCCTGTTTGCTTCAAATAAAGCAGGATTCCAATGAACAGCCTTGTCCGCTATACAGACATAATACATACTGTGAAAGCTTCCTATTCTTTGTCAGGAACATGACAGAGTCATCTGAAAAACCGCTTATGATCACATGTAGGTGTTTGGGTTTATCCTTCAGTCACCTGTTACTTCAGCTGGATTCAAAATTGTTTCAGAAATGTTAAATATAAATAAATAAGGCTGCCTGGGCTATTTTCTTCCAAAATATTGAACATATGGAAGAATAATTTGCTTCAAAGCCAGGTTCTGGGGTACTTCAAGCAACCTTTCTTTGTGTCACTGATTTGAAATGGAGCACTATTTGGAATAATCAGATAGCCTTTGGGCCTGTGGGCCTGAATAAACAACTGAAAAAACTTACATACCTAATTTGTAGCTTATGTAATTTTGTTTTCATTGTATCAGCCTTTATCATTGTATATAGCAAGAACTAAGTTGAGATCAGATGAAGTACAACTACAAATCCTGACAGCTACAACCTCCAGAAAATTACCAAATGAATGTGTGGTTTTCCAGTGCCTCAGCTGTTGATGTTCTGGTAGGTCTACCAGGTACAACCTTGTTTTGTTGGAATGGACCTAAATCTGCTACTTAGTTCCCCAAACTCTTGAATATCTCCCAAATGAGTTTTCCACCTGTCTTTCAGGTCTTTATTCTTTCTATCATATTAACTCTGTCTAACTTCCCTAGCGCGTGACCTGGGCTTTATAATGGGCCTAGCAAGATTTCAAGACAATGCATATCCAAGTGAAATAGAGATGGCTTCCTTATTTTACTATGTGACAATCAAGAGTGCCACTGCTTCCAGTGGGGGGATCACTATGAATTCAGAGGTGTTTTCTCCTCCTGAATCACCGAGGCTTCTATGTCTTTCAGTGACTTCAGTTTACTTTAATGTTTAACACAAAATACTCTGCAGAGAGGAAGGCTGAACTGAGTTCTGTGAATATTTTTTCTCTATGGAACAAATCAGAATTCTGTTATTTATTTTTTATTTATCTGTATGAGGGGGAATATGTGAATGGCTCTCTTTTTTTTTTTTTTTTTTTTTTCCCC
>NDXB01020472.1:28048-39944 GCA_002631895.1 Agapornis roseicollis
AAGTTCATTTTATTTTTTTTTTTTTTTTTTTCCCTATAACATGTTGCAATTGCCTGATTTTGTCCAGTGTTTTAGCTAACATTGATTTGTTACTTCTTTTGTACCTGTTCAGCATGGAGAAGAGAAGGCTGTGTGGAAACCTTGTAGCAGCCTGCCAGTAACTGAAGGGGGCCTATAGGGATGCTCGGGAGGGACACTTCATTAGGGACTGTAGTGACAGGACAAGGGGTAACTGGTTCAAACTTAAACAGGGGAAGTTTAGATTGGATGTAAGGAAGAAATTCTTTCCTGTGAGGGTGGTGAGGCCCTGGAATGGGTTGCCCAGTGAAGCTGTGAATGCTTCATCCCTGACAGTGTTCAAGGCCAGGTTGGACAAAGCCTTGGGTGGCACGGTTTAGTGTGAGGTGTCCCTGCCTATGGCAGGGGGATTGGAACTGGATGATCTTAAGGTCTTTTCCAACCCTAACTATTCTATGATTCTACGTTTTCTCTGCTTCTCTTCCTGTCCTGCAGACCATGTTTGTTGTATTTAGTCTGGTGAAACTCATTTCTCATGATGCAAATAGTGTAAGTATTTAACCAGAAATAAATTGTTATATAAAATATAGTTACATATAAAACATTCACAGTGATTATGGAAATGTTTTAGAAATAAAGTATCTAGGATGAGGGTTTTCTTTAAACCTCACAGGTCAGTCTTTCCTTAAATTTGTTTTGCTCCATTCTAAGAGTGTCAAAGCTGAGCTAACCAGAGTGTATCTGTTAGAGCTGGTCTTGTTTCTCAAAAGGGGATCCCTGGGTGATGCACTGACGCACAAGTTACAATTCCAGATGTTCTTAATTTCTGCTTATTAGATTAATGAGTAAATGTGATAAGGTCTGGTTTGAAATGGCAAAGGAGATTCTGATTTTTTTGTTTTGTCAAAATAATGTGTGTTGCACATGTAATGTGGTAACATAGTTTATAAAACCTGCTACCAGGATTAGGTAGTTCCTAAGAAAAGCTCCTTTCTTAAATTTCTAGTCATGTCCCTGTTACATCCAATGTAAGATTATGTGGCTTATGGTGGCTTTCAGTGAAAATTTTGGAAGAGGATTGCGTATGTGTTATTTCTAAGTATAATTTTGGTTGTATCTACAATACCTTAGACCCAACTACACCATCTGTGTGGGGCTGTCAGATTCTCATCTGTAGAAACCTGTAACCTTCTGGATTAGCAGCCAGAAGCCAGTATGTATATCATAGACCTTGTCAATAGCACTAGATACCTGATAAATGCATTGAACTTTTACATTTTCAAACTTCTAATGCGTCTCAAGCACCTTTTGAAATCGAAGGGACAGTAAGTTTCAGGATTATGTGTTTGAGTACTTTAGGGTCTGCATAGTGAGAATTGTGTGTATCAACTTTTCCTAAGGTTACCCGTATTTGGTAGAATTAATGTAAGTTATTGCAACAGGTTAATATATCTGTTATTAGTAATTTTTCTGACACAGCTAGCTTTTCTGTAAGAGTGATGTTTGAATAAAATCAGTGGAAGAAAGAAAGAAAAAAAAACCCCTATTTTGCATTTCATTGTGGTAAATTTTTTATTCTTCTCACCCCTCCACCCCCAAAAAGTACTAATTGCATGAAGTGGTGAAAGATCTAAATAGAGATGAAAAATTTAGGTTTGGAATAGCGTATCTACTTGGGTAGATTATGTACAGATTTTTATATAAAAATATAAAATAATGCATGTGTCTAGGAAATTATACATAAGAATATCTAGGAAGGCATTCACAGAAATGAAAGGAAGACAGGCCATTCTGGGAAGCAAGCCTGTTGTAGCTAAGAAAGATGTCCATATCTTCAATGCTTCTTGTGAAGAAAAATGCTTACTTCTTCCAGGTGGAAAATAGAGGTTTTACTAACCAGGTATTGACTGTTTTAAAAATCACATGCATTTCAGCTCTTAATTTTTCAGCAAATGATCTAAATGCAGCGTACAAGACCATCCATTTGGGAGATCTCGACTTTGTGAAGTCTGACAGCATGAAAAAAGGCTTGGAAGTGTTTGCATTTTCTTCACACTTGCTGAGCAAACTGACAAAACATTAAGCATCCCAAGTGTTAACACTATTTGTTTACGATGAAATAGTAGGTTTTGCTGCAAGGGTAGAAAATAGCAGTAGTGAAATATCACATGGTGCAGCTAAAGAAACTCTTGGGAGACTTACAAAAAAGCTAACAAGACAAGAACCAGCAGAGGAAAGATTTGTCAGCCAGCTGCTTATTCTAAATTTGTGATGTGCATTTAATACTCCTCTTTCCCTTATGTAAATTGGGGACTTGCACATGTCTGCTAAAACGTGTTCTAACGTTGTTGTCCCAAACATCATTGTATGTAAGTAAAACAGTTTAATATGAAAATGAAGACCATCACTTCCAGCTGTCTGGGTGGTATTTCTGATACTGCCTGGTCTGTGTGGATGGAAACAAAATAGAAAAACAAGAATCTCTCTTTTCTGTAGACGTAAGGAAGCACACTTGCACAGGAAAAGACAGTTTGGAACAAATGAGGTTTGTTTGTGTATGCTACCTTCCCTAATATGTTAGCAGCCATTCATAAAACCTAACTTTCTGATAATCTCTTTAATATGTCTATTTCTCAGCAATTCTCAGCCATTTCATTTCTTTTTTCTTGTTGAAGGGTAATAGGATGTAGACTGGTACAAAGCTAGTTGAGAGTTACATAATACCTATGGTCAGGCAAGGAGAATGGAGGGCTCTCTTGAAATCCTTCCCCTTCAAAACCTGAAGCCCCTCAGACCTTGGCATTACATATACACATAATATAATCTTGTTGGGATTCATTAGATTTTCATGAGAAAATTAAAATTACACAGATGTACAGCTGAAAATGATTGTTTCACTGTGTGCCTGGAGATTGGTTTTTGGGTACTGACATTTGAAAGTGTTAGCCTTTGCCTAGAAATAATTCCATGATAAATCTGTTCAACTAACAAAATATTCTGTCCAAATATCTGTCATACTTAACAGCACCAACATTGATGCAATGTCTTGTAGTCAAATTATGTCTTATAGTTTGTGAATTCTTTGTGTTTTGATTTTCTTTGCATGTAATCAAGGTGGGTTAGGAGAACTGTACAAGAGCTTTCTTATCAGTGCTTCTAATCAAATGAATGAGCCAGGGTTTGAAGAGTTCCGAACAATTCTGCAGATGTAAGAAATTTCTTGGGTAAGGTTGGTAAATACTTCAGAGTGGAGCTTAAAATATTTTCTTCTTGATAAATTTAGTAGGAATGAAAAGTTTGAGCTATATTGGAATTGAAAAATATTGAAAATAGCAAAAAAAATTATCTGAAGCTGTATTTCAATTTTTCAAATGGAAGTTCTAAACTTCTGAGAGTTTTTGATTTATTTTTATTTCTCAATTTTCTTCTCCTTCCATTTTTTTCCCTAGTTTTTCTGTCAGAGGGCTGTAAGGACGGAAAAGCATAGATGAAAGGTGGGAATGGAAACAGTGAACAGAGAGCAGGTTGGTTTCAATTTTTCTATTATTTTTACTAAGTAAACTAATTAAAGTACTTGTAATAATCTGCAACTTAAAGTCGTATTTTCTGTACTTGAGGTATTTAACCGCAGTACAACTGTTTTCCAGCACTGATACAATAGTATCTTACTCACATTTTTACGTAGTCGAGCATGAAGGAAGCCATGTGTGCCCTGTGCATGAGGGCAAGAGACAATAGAACGAAATTGAAACATGAGAGGTTCCAACTGTGATTCAAATAAAGCCTTTTTCACCTTAGGACCATTCTTCACCTTTGGAATAGTGGAACAGGTTGTCCAGAGGAATTGTAAATCTCCATCTTTAGAGTTTTCTCAAGACCTGACTGGATTCAAGTCTGTGTCAGCTGTGCCTGATCGCTTGGCTGACCCTGCTCTGAGCAGAGGTTTGGGCTAGATGAACTGCCAAGATCCCTTCTAAACAGGGTTATTCCATGTTTTTAAGATCCTGTGTTCAAGCTTTTGCTGTCTGAATATCCACAATCCTTTTAAGACTCTTTCTTTTCTCTCAAATTGTCATGAAGTACACCACTAACAGTGTGCATGCACAAGAATGAAAAACAGAATGGAAATTACTGTTATCTAAGGAAACAGAATTTTATACAGGTCTTAGAAGCTATGGCTGAATACCTGAGCCTGTGTTCTGGGAGCATGGGGATTGGTGTCCATGGTACTGCTGCTGCTTGCCTAAATCATACAGGGATTTAAATACTTAGAAAGGAAAACTTTAAAAGGATGGTCATCTCTGGTTCCACCTACTGTCAGGGAAAGGAAAGGAAGCGTTCTGCTTTCTGGCAGGGACTACCACATGGAGAGTACTGGTTAGACTGTTAAGCTAAAGCTGGTCTTTATGATTACATCTTAAGTCTCTATCTCTGAATTTCTTGATAGTTGGACACCTGTAAGGCACTGGTCTCTTTTATCTCATTATTTGTTTTCTTTAGAGACCAAGCTGTATGTGGAATGACTCTAAATGCAGGTAAAAATACAATAACACAGATATAAACAGTTTACAGTTAAGTTACAAGTTTGGATTGACCCTCTGTGAATATGTAATGGAAATAAAGTGTGCCAGATTAATGCAACTCAGGCCTCAGAGCTGCAAAAAATATTTTTGTAGCACTCCATGGAAAAAGTATTGATTGGTTTTTGTCCATCTGTTACACTGACTTCTGATAAAATATAGAGATATTTCCAAGACATCCAAGAAGAAGAAAAATCTTGCTGAAGCAAAATATATGAAGATGGTATGTCATTGAAAACAATGGGTTTCAGAGTTAAAGTAATAATTTTGGCTATCACAACTAGGAAATGTCTCTGGCAATACACATGGAAGGGTTAAGGTCAGCCAAGAAAGCTAAGTCCTTACTCTTCTGATAAATCCTGATATTTGTGGTGTTCTGTAAATAAAACTTCTGCAGAAGACGCATTCAAGACAGTAGTTGATTTTATGACTATATTTTTAATCTATTTTTTGTGTGAGCTTTTAAGGAGCTCTTCCAATTATTTTCTTTTGAATGAGAAGGGGTTCCCATATTTAATTTCCTCCTGTCTGCAGATCAATAATTTGATATTCTTTTTGACACTGAGTAGGGTAGGCTTTTTTTGATTTTATGCCTCCCACACTCTTCATTTAAAGTCAATTCCATCACAATAAAGGAAAATTTAAAAGCATAATACAGTGCATTTAAAACCTAGATGTATGAAAAATATTAAATTGTTAACCCCATATTCTGGTTATGTATAGAAGCACTTGTAATAAAGGTGAAATAGAATTGTGGGGGTTTTTTTTTCATATTACAAAGTTCAGTTGTGTGTCCCAAAACCAAAGTAACCCACCTACACTTGTACATATTTGCACTGCACTCACAACTTTAAAAAACAAAGAATTTAATTAAGTAGTTACTTGTTATGGAAATGCAGATTTGATTTTTATCTTTTGGGGCTCTAAATCCTCTGGGAAATATTCTTACCACTTGGTAATAAATGGGAGAATTGTTGTCTTCTATTAAGACAAATAAGATTTAGCCAAATTATTAAAATTTTCCAAATCTAAGGTAAGGCCTAGAAATAATGCAATGAAGCCTTCTTCCATTTTCAGTCCATAGCAATTTCCTAAACTTTGATGTGGAGCAAAATATTTGTCTGGGGGAGAGGCCAGTGGCTAATTATTCTATTATTCTGTTCAAATCTGTTGAGCAGTTTGTTTGGGGTCTGAATAATTTATCAGTTCTAACAGAAACTCCTCTCTTTCCCCCTCCCTCCTCCTTCCAGTTACATCCATCTTTTAAATCTCATCATCTTCATGTGTCAGTATTATAAATGTCTTATGCACTTTTACACTAGTTTTAGTTAATTTGTCCCAGTAATTCCATAGGAAGGGCATAAACTGGATTTTACAAGTAAGAACCAGTTTCCCCCTATACAACTCTCAACATCACCAAAAAAATCCCCCACCCCAAACCCTGAAACAACTGAGTTCACATCATCAGAGCTGTAAAACAGCACACACTTTTTCCTCTTGTTTGGTCAGTACTTCACAGTACTGATTGCTCTTTGCATTGAGAGTGAATCTTGCTGTATGAAAAAGGGAGTTGCTCTTCTCACCAACTGAATCATGAGCTTGTGCAAACAAATGATGGCTGGTCTCTGGTAAGCAGGGATGTATGCTCTGCGATGAGCAGTTCTGGTGGACTGGGTAAGCTGAAAGGATTCTGCATGAAGTGAACCGGCCCTACCACAGCATCAGCCTTCTGCCCTGGTATTTGCCATAATCATTGTAGCCAGAAGACTTGTCTTGGGGGTCAGGCAGTAAGCTGAATGGAACTAAAGAGGAAATGCTGGGGCAGCCAAGAAAATCCATTGTTTTATGCATAAGGCATGGTACAGGTTTCTTTCTTAGCCTTCTATTTCTATCATATATCAAAGGATTCGTTTTTTGGCTGCCTCTGGAAATGTTTCATTCTGGTAGGTTTGGTTGAGCTTTGCATGGTTTGCTTACTTCCCTATCACATTAATGTTTTCAAAATAAGCTTAGATGACATTGTGGAGAATAAATTGCTTGAATTTATCCTTTGTACCTACCAGTATGGTGTACCTGATGTAAGAAATGTTGACATTGTGATCTCATATTGACATTTCCAGAGATTCAAGTAATCTCCACCTTATACTTGGAAATAGAGGATCCTGAAAGAAAGCAAGCAAAGAAAAAAAAAAAAGGAAGCTTAACTGTCCATTCATTCTTCCCACTTTTACCTCCTAAATGGCTGGAAATGTTGAAGCTCTACATCCTGCTGTCAGTCTAAAACTGGTGAAGTTAATTCTTTCTTGAGTCACATCTGTCACTGGTTGACTTTGGGTTATTTAAATCCAAACTATGATGCCATATATGTGTTGTAATAAAATATCTTTAGCTTTCCTATACAAAGGGAAACCTGCATGTGATGGACAAAGGGGTGGAACTGGGAATCCAAGGCTGGAACACAGTATTATGAAAAATCTGGGCCATCAAATCTTAATCCTTCTTACTAGATGCATCTGGCTCCATCTTCTGAGGATCTTTTCCAGACCCTCACTCCTTTGATGTGTAGGATGCTTCTTTAAACTTATTTATGGACAGCTCATATATACTTGCGGTGTCAACATGTTGAACTTTCACATAGCCTTTTTCCTGACTGTGTTCTGTTCTCTGTTATGTTTCTAGGAAACAAATTTATCTTCATCCTATCCTTTTCCCTCCTCCAAAAGTTTTAATTCTTTTGAGAATACTAAGCCAAAAGCATTTTGGTCTCATCTTTCTCTTAATTATTCTAGCTCTTCTGTTTCCTTGCTCCAGTAAAGTTGTACTTATTAATGATGATAAATGCATGGAGTATTCCAGATAAAGCTTTATCTTTTGAGAATCGCATGTTTAAAATTCAGCCAGTATGGTATGGAATTGATTTTCTCCTTATTTTCAGAGAGATTAAAGCAAACGTCAGTGGATATTTAACAAATAAAAGGTCTGCTTTTGCAAACACTTATGCTTAAGTGCCAGGAGAACTTCCAAAGTAGACTGACAAATGGAATGGTAAAAAGATGCTGGACTTACAACAAGTAGCTTTATCAAATGTAGATAAAGTTAAAAAATGTGAAGGGAGCGGTGCCAGTCACACATTGGGAGTTAAGCTAGTCTTTTATCCTTCCTGAGGCAAATCTGATGCAGAACAGTTTTTGAAACTAAAGCTGCTGCTGGAAATTATTTAAGAGTCAAATAATTAATGTCCTTGGAAACTCAAATGCTCTCTTTTTGCCTAATATACCAATTGGACATGGCAGTACACAGCATCTTGTACAAGACTTCCTGTCCTGGGTTCAGCAATAGCAGTCAATTTTTCGCCTTCTTAGTAGCTGGTGCAGCTGTGTTTTGACTCAACTTGGGAACAAAATTGATAGCAGGGATGTTTTTAGTTACTACTCGAATGTTTTGTTCTGACCAAGGACTTTGTGAGTCTCATGCTCTGTCAGGGAGGAGGGGAGGCCAGAAGGAAGCAGGGACAGGACACCTGACCCAAGATAGCCAAAGAGGCATTCCGTACCATAGCACGTTATGCTCAGGATGTAACTGGGAGTTATCTGGAAGGGCTAGTGCTCTGGGGGGTGTTGGAGGAGGGATTCAGTTGGTGGTTGGTGGGGTGTCGTGAGTTATCTGTTGGTGGTTGGTGAGATGCTGTATTCTTTTCCCTTGTTATTTCCTTTATTGTTGTTATTATTGGTGGTAGCAGCAGTGATTTGTGTTATGCCTTAGTTCCTAAACTGTTCTTATCTCAACCTGTGGGAGTTGCATTCTTTTGATTCTCCTCCCCATCCCTCTGGCAGCAGGGGAGGGCAAGAAAGGGGGGGTTGAGTGAGTGAACGAGTTGCGTGGCTGGGTTTAAACCACGACACTTCCTTGGAAAACAGTGGTATTTTGTCTGTGAATTTTACCTGCTCTGTCTAGACATGCTAATTGTTTCCTTTTCTCCAAGGTATTTTTGACTACTGGTGTTGTAATGCAAACAATCAGTAATGCTTCTATACCCCATGAACCAAGGGCAGTAGTTGCATTATAGCCGATGCTCACAAAAACTAGAAAAGCCTGAGTGAAGCTCATGTATCCACATCATTTACTGAGACTTACTAGCTAAGGAAGAATATTTTTATCTGGAATGATATTTAGGGCCTCTTCATGCCTTATTTATTATTTCCTTGAAAAGCATTGCTGACTTAGAAGGCAAGATTTTCTATTAAGCCTTTGATGTTTTTTTGGATCAATAGTTCTTTCAAGAGCTTGCTCAAAACCTAGTCAAATATGTCTTGGTTTGGTAACTCACCTTCCACAAATATGGATTTAATTCATATGCAAATGAATTAATATTTTCATGTTTATCTACTTACAGTGCATTCTAGCAAAGGGGAAGACTAGCACCTCAGCTTGGATAGGTTAGCAAGCCTCTGCTTGTTCAACCTTTTGTGATGCTGTTGGAGGATATGATCTGTCAGCTGCAGAAAATCACAAAGAACAGATTGGTGCACACATACAGTGAATGCAGCTTCTCAGAGGAGCATAAGGACAACAGTTTTCACTGGTGAGCATTCTGTTTAGCAAACATCAAGAGAATGCAATATTTATGTAAGGAAATTTTGAAGAATTAGGCAGAAAATTAATTACTAGTATAGCATCAAAGTCAAGTGATTCATTTTTGCTTCATTTATGTATTTCTGTATGCAGTTTGTGTTATGCACTGACAAACTATTTAGATTTTCTTGCAATGTAAGATATTAATTGCATACATTATTAATTTTCTCCTAATTAATTTGCAGTACTCAACTGCTTTTAGAAGATGTTGCCATCTGTACTTTAAAGGAGTATCTGGGGACCATGTTATTTTCCATCATAAAATTTTATTTTGGTGGCTTAACACACCATCCTGTTCACCTTCAGACTTCTTATCATTGTGCCTTCCATGTTGTCCCATCCTAAAAATAAACATTTTACAATTCTAATCCAAATTTTATCTGATAGGTAAAAAACTGGAAGTGCTGTCTATGTAATGGGCTGAAGTCACATGAGCAAAAGTGGAAAGCTGCACTCTGTTTCCTGCCTTTGTGATCTGTTTCTGCTTTCTGCTTTCCCTGGTTGGTTTTAGGACATGCAGTTCATTGTGTGGTTTTAGAAATATATTGGAATAATTTTGGTCTCCTACTAGTCCTTGTTCAGTACAAGTTAGACCTATGAAAACTATATCAATACCCAAAGGATAGGTGTAGCACAGCTACTTTGTTCCATCATAATGGGGAGTAAATTTACCTAGTCAACTAACTTAGTGTCTGTGTTACGGGAGGATTCATTGTTTAGGCAGAGCAGCATGACTGTAACACATCAGATGGCTGGCAAAAGAGATAATGCAACTGTTCATCAGAAAGGCAAAGACAGGGAATATTCTCTGAGGGTGTGTCCTTCTGAGACTTCTGAGTCTGAAGTTTTAACAGGTTTTGTTATAACTTTTTACAAGCCAACACCCTACAGGACACTGAGCAGGAATGAATTGGGTCTTTCCCTCCTTAAATCTGTGTCCCGAGGCAGTCTCATTAGCACTTGGTTTCAACTGTTACTTGATCTCTTTTTAGAGAATAGTTCACAAATTATAAGATTAATTTTTCATGTCTTAAATACTGACCACAAAACAAAAAATGAGGGAAAGAAAAATTTAGCTGATCAGTGAAAAAGATGTATCAGCCCACAGGAGCACAGTCTGACACTTTGGTTCTTCAAATAAACAGGAGCAAAAGCTCTGTGATAGCAAAGAATGAGGTTCCTTTCTCAGGAATGAAAGAACAAAGTAATCCAGACCTTCCTTATTTCCTTTATTTGAATACTAATCTTTCTTCAATATTCAGAAGTCCACATGTGGAATGTTAATATTCTGTTTGGAAACGGTTATTCTGGTGTACGTGTGATGCTACATTTGAAGATGCTAGCTTTGAAAAACAGGACTTAGTGAAAGTTTAGATGCTTTGCAGGGTGTGCACTGGGTAAATGATTCATTTTGCTTCTACTAAATTGAAGGTTCAGCAAAAAGTTTAGGAAAGGGTTCTGTGTCAGCGAGGTTCACAGGCCATAGTCTGCTCCCTGTCTTGTCTGTTACACATAAAATGAGATTTGGTTGTGACAGATTACAGCAAGACAGAACACATTTTTGGGCTGGATCCGCCACTTGAGGAAAGGAATGTTGTTACTGCTGAAGTTGTCTTCAAGTGAGGGTTGGGTCGGTTTTTTTCTTTGACATGGCCTAAGATGAGACAAGAATCTTTTACTCCTAGAAATTGAAGTGAACACCAGGGCCTGCCTTACTCTGTGTGTTTGTGTGATGCTCAGCTTTGAACAAAAAAAGCTCAGCTTCCTCCTTCCTTTTATGATTTGTTTTGTCCTTCCTCATTAGACTACATTGATACGTAAATGGGCACTTTTCAATACCTACATTATTGTACCAGAAGCCAGATGTGCTATGAAGTGTTTGCTTTCTTCTGTAGCCTCTACCTTCATTAATTCTCATCTATAGTACTACCTCCCTAAAATCTCTCTTAAGACAGTCTTATCAGTGATGCTTTCAAATGTCCCTTGATATCTTGCTAGAGAACTATTAGAAAATGACAAGATTAATTTTTCACATCTAAAATCTGTTGTCCTTAGTCACAGCCTTCTCTCTGCTGCTCCTCTGTCTGGAATGCTAACGTTTTTTCCAGCAAGACTCTGTAGAAATCCTTCCCTGCTGGAGTTTCATTCCTTCTTGAAAAACTGGTTCTGCCAAGCTCCTTTACCAAGATAGTCACGGTGGAAATAGTGGTTCTAAACTACATCAGACTTCCCTAGAAGCCTTCTTTTGAACATTAGAAAGATCAGAACATTGTCAGAATATTCAATTTTAGGGAACTTTAAAGCCTATATTATTTTTATGATAGTGTGTTTTACCACAGAATAACATGATTTGTATTAAGTTGATCCAGTTTCAATTCAGTTATTTTGTTTGCTGTGAACCATTAAGAGGATTTTAACTTCAGTCTAACCTGTGCTCAGCAAATAAATTAACTCTAAAATTAATGAATTTAAAATGTATTATAATATCATCAATTAATCATTCCTTTATAAGGCAAAGTAACAAATACTACTAGCGCTAGTAGATTATTCAGACAAAAAGTCTACAATACTGGTGGCATGTGTTAGAGTTTATTTTTCTTTGTTTTTGTTTTTGTTTTGTTTTGTTTTTTTTTTTTTTTTTTTGCATTTTAAATTTTTTCTTACTT
>NDXB01020473.1:0-53715 GCA_002631895.1 Agapornis roseicollis
TGCTTATGGCAGGGGGGTTGGAACTGGGTGATCTTAAGGTCCTTTCCAACCCAAACCATTCTACGATTCTATGTAATTAGAGTGAGCTTTTCATCTTGGGTTTTGCTTTCCATCCACATCACTTTGCTTTGATTATGGTAGATTTCTGCCAGCACAGGCAGTGGTGGTCAGGGATGTGAAGAGCTGCAGCTCCCTGACAGGCAGAACTGTGTTACCAGAAAACCCAAGTGCAAACACAGTTAAAGCAGCCCAGCTATGCTTTGCTAATACACTAGGGCCTGTCTTAGTTAGGAGCAAGAACTCATTTGTGAATGCTCCATCGCTGGGGATGTTCAAGGCCAGGTTGGATGAAGCCTTGGGTGCCACGCTCCAGTGTGAGGTGTCCCTGCCCATGGCAGGGGGGTTGGAACTGGATGATCTTAAGGTCCTTTCCAACCCAAACCATTCTATGATTCTACGATTTGGGTACAAAAACCAGCTCTGCTCATACTGAAAGCATCTTAGTAAGTTTTAGCATCTAAAATACCCCCAGCAGAGGGACAAACCCCAGTTCCTGTAGTATCACATAACATTTCCATTGCTGGAGATGGGAGTTGCCTGCTTGGGTTTGTTTAGCCCTTGCCATGCTGGTGTGGAAATCTACCCTACATTAGTCTTTTGCTGTCTTCTTTTTAATAGTCAAAGTCATTTCCAGTAATTTCTCAGAAGCCTAATCAGGTCTTGCTGTCTGCTGAACATTCCTTCAGATTTCCTTTTGTCTCTTAAGGTAATTACAATGGGGTTTGTTGCTTTTTCCCTAATCACTCTTACAGATTGAGTCATTTATTTCCACAGTTAAGTCAGCAAAAGATCTTGGACACATCTTCTCCAAAAAAAAGACCTGGACCAATACGTTTCATATTGGAGAACAGCATCTGAACAGCACAGGAAACTCAGAAGGAAGCAGATATTCCAACTCTATGCGTGCCAACAAGACTATGATGGTTCTCCTCTGGAGAAGAGAAGCTGCGTGGAGACCTCAGAGCAGCTTCCAGAGTCTGAAGGGGGACTACAAGGATGCTGGAGAGGGACTCTCCATCAGGGACGGTAGTGATAGGACAAGGGGTGATGCGTTCAAAGTGAAACAGGGCAAGTTCAGGTTGGAGATAAGGTAGAAGCTCTTCCCTAAGAGGGTGCTGAGGCACTGGCACAGGGTGCCCAAAGAAGTGGGAAATGCTCCATCCCTGGCAGTGTTCAAGGCCAGGTTGGACAGAGCCTTGGGTGCCATGGTTTAGTGTGAGGTGTCCCTGCCCATGGCAGGGGGGTTGGAACTGGATGATCTTGAGGTCCTTTCTAACCCTGACTATTCTATGATTCTTCAGAGTTCCCCATTTCCCAGCTGGACTGTGGCTGCTGTGAACTATATTTGCAGTTATAAATTGTCACCAACAGTTCTATTTTAATAGGAGTGAAAAACATCCCAGTGGTTCTATTGATTTATGGGGCCACTTCTGAGCTTGCTGTGGCCACAAAGTTATTCTTTATATGAATGCCCTATAAAAAGGATTGAGTGACTCCAGATGCATTAAATGCTTCTAATCTTTGTGTGTATTTAATCATCCCAGTTTAAAGAAAGAGAAATCAAGTACACTGAAATATAAATGCAAATATATGTTTTACAACTTAGGCAGTGGAAGAGAGGGGAAAAACACTTTGGAAAAAGCGAAGATCAGATTGATTGCAGTAAATGTCTCTCCAGGTTTTAACTACTCTGAATGAACTGTGAGGAGAAAAAGTCTATTTGTGTGTGTATGTATATATTAATATGTAAAACATATATTATTGTATGGGTTAAATATACATCTATTTAAGCATACCTGCTTGGATGTCAGAATTTGTTGGCTTGAAGACTACATTTTAAGAGTGAGGTGGAAGTATGAAGACAGGCTGAGAAAGTTGGAGCTGTTCAGCTTGAAGAAGAGAGGATGCGTGGAGACCTCAGAGCAGCTTCCAGTGTCTGAAGGGGTGGTACAAGGATGCTGCAGAGGGGCTCCTCATCAGGGACTGCAGTGACAGGACAAGGGGTAATGGGTTCAAACTGAAACGGGAAGTTCAGGTTGGAGATAAGGAAGAAGCTCTTCCCTATGAGGGTGCTGATGCCCTGGCACAGGGTGCCCAGAGACGCTGTGGCTGCCCCATCCCTGGCAGTGTTCAAGGCCAGGTTGGACACAGGGGCTTGGAGCAAGCTGCTCCAGTGGAAGGGGTCCCTGCCCGTGCAGGGGGTGCAACTGGGTGAGCTTTAAGGTCCCTTCCAACCCAAACCAGTCTGGGATTCTATGAAGTGATGCCACTGATCACCTCAACTTGCAAAATAAAATACTCTCCAATAAATCCTACATCTGCAAGAGATTGCCCTGGCAAGCTCAGTTTGACACTGCCTTTTATACCATACAGAATCATAGCATGGTTTGGGTTGGAAGGGACTTTACCATGAAATAATGTTTTTCCTTGCAGTTCATTAGCAGCAGTTAAACATCTGGGAAGTGATATTTATGACACTTAATCCAGTTTTCAGGTGCTTTTTCCCACAGTGGTCTTCCCCTCTGCTGCCCAAGTAGTAAAACCAGAAGCAGAACGTTGTAAAATCGTTGAACTTCTTAATTCTTCCTGCTAGCACTGACACACAGACTTAAAACTTTAAACTGAAACAGGGGAAGCTCAGGTTGGATATAAGGAGGAAGTTCTGTACTGTGAGGGTGCTGAGGCACTGGAATGAGTTGTGAGTGCTCCATCCCTGGTAATGTTCAAGGCCAGGTTGGACAGAGCCTTGGGTGCCATGGTTTAGTGTGAGGTGTCCCTGCCTGTGGCAGGGGGGTTGGAACTGGATGCTCTTAAGGTCCTTTCCAACCCTAACCATTCTATGGTTCTCTACAGTGCAGTTTATGTCTATACTGCAAATTGAGCAGCAGGCTTAAAAGTGTGAGATTCATAAGNGAGGTGTCCCTGCCTGTGGCAGGGGGGTTGGAACTGGATGATCTTAAGGTCCTTTCCAACCCTAACCATTCTATGTTCTCTACAGTGCAGTTGTTCTCTACAGTGCAGTTTATGTCTATACTGCAAATTGAGCAGCAGGCTTAAAAGTGTGAGATTCATAAGAAGTATCTGAG
The DNA here is from genome assembly GCA_002631895.1 of Agapornis roseicollis. NCBI lineage: Eukaryota > Metazoa > Chordata > Aves > Psittaciformes > Psittacidae > Agapornis > Agapornis roseicollis. The sequence goes on from NDXB01020473.1 coordinate 3,147, forward strand.
TTTCCACTAATACACTGGAACTGCCCCTGGGGAGCTCCATTCAGCAGCTTCCCAAGGCTTGACAAGGAAGATGATGGGCAAATCTGATGCTGAGGGTGGTGGTGACTTGTGAAACAGGAAAGACCTTGTAAATGTGAGGGATGTGGGTGCAGGCCCTGGCAGATCAATCTGTACCAGCCCAGTAGTTCTGAGCAGAACTGGTGACAGCTCTGGCTGAAACCAGTCATACAAATAACAGCACAACCATTTCGGATGACGTTTGTAAGCATAGCTCATCCTTTGCAAAGACAGTTGAGGCTAAGCCTCCCTTTTGCTGGCAGCAGAGTTTATAAAGTCATTCTAAGGGGATGAAATAACTCAGCTTCTTCCAGATGAACAATAATAATAAATTCTACCCTTTCTTATCCAGGGCTTTCATCTGTAGATCTCAAAGCACTCGGAGAAGCCATCCTGGCAAAAGGAGCGAAACAAAACCCATTAAAGTTAATGGAAAAAAGTCCATTGAATTAAACATGCTGAGGATCAAGACTGTGAACCCTTTCTGATGACTGTGCTTAGAAGCAGCAAAAGAATTGAGAAATTTTCCATTCTTCCCAGATGAAAGAAAAAAGTTATTGCCTGCAGATGATGAGAAAATTCCCTTTAGGATGGAAAATGCTCCCTGAGGTTTTCCTTCATTCAGTAGTCTCCAGACATTGGCTATTTCTCACCTCAAACACACTGATGAGCTGGTCTTGCTATTCCTCCTAGTAGCTCATACTTAAGAGGAGAGCTGAGCCCTCCCTTGGCAACTGGGGGACTGTGCAGCATATTTCCATGGGGAAATAAGTTTCTGTGACCCCAGCTAGCCCCAGAATTCATATTCTGGACCTGGAGGTCTTCAGAGATTTGACTCTTACTGAAGTATGTGCTGCAACAACATCCCCCAGCAATGAATTCCAGGAGCTTGTTCTGTGCCAAGTTAGAAGAGCATTTCCTTTCATCCTTTTAAAAACCTATATCCTTTTATCATCGTATCGCCAGCTCCTGTGCTGCACGGCAAAGCACTGTGAACATCAACGTTCTCTGAGTGACCATTCATGAGCACAGTGTATTCTCTTCGGCCTCCTTTCAAAACAAATACAACCTTCATCTTTTGTGTAACCCCTTCGTTCTACTGAAGCCTCTGCATCCAGCTGGAAAAAAAGGAAAGCTGAAAGAATAAAGATACTGTGGTGCATGAAGTTTTATATTCTACTGGAAGATAATGGCTAATGAAAGGCTAATGAAAAACTACTCTGAAATGCCATTTGCAGGATCATTTTGTTAAGTATTTCAGGACAAACATCACCAGGTTCTGATGCTGGGTTAAAGGCTGACTTTGGTTTCAGGCTCTGCTACAACTTCTGGGGGATCCACAAAAAAAGCATTCAATCTAAACCACTCCCATTGGCATGAGAGGGTCTGGGTATGGTTTGGCTGGCTTTAGTACTGACTTTGTGCCTGCATCTGTACAGCCCAGCACAGTGCTCTGGTTTCTCCCCAGAGCAGGAGTAATAGGACCAGGAAGCTGCCAAGGACAGTGATAGGCTACTCATCTTCACTGGGCTCTAGAGGAGGTTAAAGGTAGATTGAGCTGAGCTCTTAGGCAGAAGCTCTTCCCTGGGAGGGTGCTGAGGCGCTGGCCCAGGGTGATGGCCCAGAGAAGCTGTGGCTGCCCCATCCCTGGCAGTGCTCAAGGCCAGGTTGGACACAGGGGCTTGGAGCAAGCTGCTCCAGTGGAAGGGGTCCCTGCCCGTGGCAGGGGTTGGAACTGGATGAGCTTTAAGGTTCCTTCCAACCCAAACCAGTCTGGGATTCTACGACATGAATGCTGTCACTGGCCATGATGGATTGCAAGTGGCCCACCAGTGATGCTGCTCCTGAAGTCCAACTCCTTCTTTCTACTCTGCCACACAAAGACCCAACAGAACACTGTGGCTTCAAAGAAAATCAGGAATTAAAGAGCTGAACACATCTCAACCTTCTCCATCCAGAGGAGGGGCAAGGCCAAGACAACATAGTAATATACACTGCAAGACAGCAGCTAACACCTGCTCTGCCACTGTGTACCTTTATCAGTGTTACAACAGAATATAAGGTACCTGGACTGTAAAGGGTTCAGCATGAGGCCATCTTCTTCACTGATGTGCATGATGATAACCAGAGTGAGGAAATGGGTGCCTTGCATGTACAAAGAGTGTCTGAAACTCTGCTCAAGCTGATGCTAGTGATGTTGTTCATTACAAAGTACCTGCTCTGTTACTGCTTGTGCTAAGCTGGCACCTGGAGGCTGCAAATAGGATCAGGTCCCCTGTTTACAAGGCAGTGAACTGAAGAAGATTCAGAGAAGTCTGACCATGTCCCTTTATCTACTTCTTCTGAAAAGCTTTCTAAAAGGTAAGGATGGGCAGAAGCACAACAGCATTTCACATCATCAGCTGCCTCTCTGCCCAATGATTCTTGCACAAACAACACTCCTGAAGCTGCCCTAGAAGTCAGCCCCCACAATATCCTCATGCTTAATGGGAGAAGAAAACAGGCAGAAACAGAGATATGGCAATATATAAGGGATATCAAAAGGGATAACATCTCACACAGCAGACCACTATTAGTCAGCAAGTATTATACCGAAAAGGGAATGACTCAACTGTTCTTCAAGACGTTTGAGAGTCAGCTTTGGAGACTAAATTCAATCACTAAATTGGAGGAGATTAATCTCAGCCTCTCCTGCCACCTCCACTGAAAAGATGGATGCTGGCAAACCACCCCCCTGTTTTCTGGCAGAGTGTGGACTGTTGTACAGAAGCATTCAGGATTAGTCCTACCTTGCACCTCCCTAGCGCACCAGACCATACTATGTCAAGGAGTAACAACAGTATTAATCTTCTCTAGGAACTTGCATCCTCTATGATGGAGTGGAGGGACTGGAGGAGGAAAGAGTCTCCAAAACAACATGACAGGAGGAAAGAGTTTCCAGAATGTGATGCAAAGGGGTGATGGGCAATGCTGTAATCTTCTCTCTTGCAGGAAGCATGAGGCAGAGCTGTGCTATCCTCGTCATGCTGGAAGGCTCTTTCACTGAACACCAGACTTCCTAAGGCTGTATCGTAGCATCTAACCACACAACTGATCATCCCAGTTCAGGGTAAGCCTTCCCTCAGATGAAGTGATATGTTAAATTCTAGCCCATAAATGCCAACAATAAAGGGAGATATTTAATCCATGCTGTTTGCAAATGGATGACATAAAGGTCTGCCACGCACTGGGCTGCTCCCAAGTGATTCCATGTTGTGGAAATAGGAGAGTGAAGCATCTTACACTTACTCTGCTTTCTTTCAAGGCAGCCTCCTCAATGAGCAATCCAAATACTGCAGACTAGTTGAATATACTCTTTTAAATCTAAACTTCTCCACAGTAGATATTACAAAGTACATCCCCATAAACACTTGTCAAGAGGAACATTAAGATCCTTCTGTCATTTTAATAGGCTAAATTGTTAATTCAAAGTTGATTTGTCTCCTTTGCTGGACAGTTTCAATTGCTTCAACTGCTTTGTTAGGGAAGAGTTTTCGACCCAACTGCCCTGCCAATTGCAAAGGGAGTTATTCACAGAGCTGCTAAAGGTCACAGAGTGCTTGTGGTTCTCTAACCTGTTTATCTCATGCAACAGCGGTCAGAATCTATTCAACTCTGAACACAGCCTAATGATTTAATATCAAAAATCATTATGGGTTGCAAATTAATCCACTTCATGCAATACTGAAAGGAATGACCTGTGCTGTGAGTGGACAAGTCAGAAAGGCAAACTAAACAGCATTAGATTAAATGTTGTTTAAAGGAACCGGCTGTTCCACTCAGACTGACAGCGATGGCAACTGGGCCAACAACAACAGGATCAACATAGTTGTTTAAAGAGTCTCAAAATAAGAAATAGAGCTTGAAGACTAAGATAGTGCCTTACCATTGGTAGGTATCTGCGAGTCCTAATCTGTGGAACAAAAAGAAAACCCCTTGTAAGTTAAGGAACAGCAGAGATCCACACAAGCAGCACTTTCCTGGAAGAGAATGCTGTAAGGAAAGGGAGGCTCTGATGATTAAACTCAGTCCAAAAAGAAAGGCAGGAATTGAAGGGAAGACATGCACAGTGGCTGTCAGTTCTGGTAACTAGCAGACCGTCTTGAACAGGTTCCCAACATGCTCCTTAAAACATGAAGTTTGTTTTGTCAACATACAGGGTTGATCCCAGTTTTCATGCAAAGACTTGTGCATGCTCTTAACTTTAACCGTATCAGTTAAACTCTGCCTGTGAATGTTTGGAGGGTAAAGGCCTGAATATTAAATATACAGAGACATGCAGCCAATAAATACTCATTTGTGAGTCAAAGTCTCTCCACATGTGTGCCTACGTGGCTCCCCTTCCATAGTGCATGAACCCACTGAACTCCTGCAGCTTTATTAATGTGTGTAACTTCAGTAAAGCTACCAAATAAACCAGGCTTTTTTCCAGCTGCCACCAGTGAACCCTCTCTTTCCTTTTCCTGCCTTGGCAGAATCAGAGCAAAGTTGGGTTTTTTCCTATTTCTCTGAACATGAGCAGAAAACCCTGAGAGCAGAGACCAATTCTCTCATCCCCAGTGCACTGCAGCTGTCTCTGACTGCGACTCGGAGAGCTATTGTATGAAGCGTGTACTAAGGAGACAAGAATCCTCCTGTTCTTTATTTCTCTGAGTTATGCTGGGTCTGCAGGAAGCAGAATTTAAAAGCTTTAACAAATTACTTGGGCTCAGCAGATCAGCTCCTGAGTACTCAAAACTGGGAAAAACGTGTCAAAAGAGGTGTTAACTTTTCCAGGTCATCCTCAATGCAGAGCTGCACTTAAAGTCTCTCAAGATACACTGAGTGTGAGGTGTCCCTGCCCATGGCAGGGGGTTGGAACTGGATGATCTTAAGGTCCTTTCCAACCCTGACTATTCTATGATTCTATGTGCAGCTTGAAATACTTCTTATGGCTTCCCTGACAAACAAGGAAGTCTAGCTTCAACTTCCACACAGACCCTTCCTCCAGCCCCACACCTCAAAGGCTGTAAATTCCAGATCTCGTTGGCAAACGCTGCAAGTACAAACGTGCAGCAGGCAACATTGTACTTCGCTTCAGCTGAAGCATACCTGCTTTGGCAGAGTTTGCAAGGAGAATAGCAGGAAACATAGGGAATAATATCCTATACTACAAATCAAGAGCCAATGTTCTGGTGATTTTAATGGCCCTGAGCCTTTTGGATTCATTATGCTGAAATGGATTTTGCTCTTCTCCATTGACTAGATCTCTCTTTGTGAGCATGTGGCTGAGTTAAGCAGCAAATCTATCCCAGTGTGTAAATGGTGTTACTTTGGGATTAATCCTCCTCCCAGAATTGCTTTGCACAAACGTATGACAGGTCCAAATGGAAGTGTTCAAGGCCAGGTTGGACACAGGGGCTTGGAGCAACCTGCTCTAGTGGAAGGTGTCCTTGGCCACAGCAAGGGGTTGGATGAACGTTAAGGCCTCTTCCAACACAAACCATTCTGTGATCCTATGAATGGTTTGTTTGAACATCAAACATAATTGTCTATGGAGAATTACTCCACCTATTATGTCAGTTGTTGTTAACTAAACACCAGTTTTGATACTCTGACACTGAATTTAGCCCAAATTTACTCAAAGTCACAGAATAAAGCAACAGGGAAGGAGCCTGTATGACACAGTACAGGTCCCAGGCCTCCCATGAAGCTCTTAGTGAAGAACCATATTCTCTGTTAAGGCCCCTTCCAACACAAACCATTCTGTGATCCTACGAATGGTTCGTTTGAACATCAAACATGATTGTCTATGGGAGTAATTGTCTATGGAGAATTATTCCACCTATTATGTCAGTTGTTGTTAACTAAACACCAGTTTTGATACTCTGACACCGAATTTAGCCCAAATTTACTCAAAGTCACAGAATAAAGCAACAGGGAAGGAGCTTGTATGACACAGTACAGGTCCCAGGCCTCCCATGAAGCTCTTAGTGAAGAACCATATTCTCTGAAATGATGCCACTGAGGCCAGCTGCATCACAGTGAGAGAAGTTTCTGACCAAAACTGCAGTTCCTCGGTTACACAGTGTGATGACAAATATATCCAAGCTCTGCCTATGTGACAACTTCCACCTTTGCAACCCAACCACAGCCTCAAAAGCTGCAAACAAAAGGCTAAAGGATGAAATGCCTTCCATCACACCCTGCTCCAGACAGTCCCAGCAGATCTGAGGTATTCTGCTGCCCTAGCATAAAACACTCTTGTTCTCTGATGAGCTAAAACAGAGAGGCAGTTTGCATACCTACAGCAGAAGCATAAGAACTTCTTCATCAGTCTGTGATCATCTACTCAGTTAAATAGATATCTCAAAACCAAAACCAGGCTGCCTTTAAATACCATCAGTTGTCCTTCCGCCCCTATCCTATCAACCACTGAGGGATGCTGAAACACTCTTCTTGGTCAGGCCATCTCCTGGCATCTGTGGGTTTTCCATACCTCTGTAAGCGTGACTCGAGGAAGGGCAATCGCTCCTCTCTCAAGCTGCCTCCACACAGCTCCCCTACTCCTGGCACCAGGAGATCAACTGCTGCAACCTCAAAAGAAAGAAAACTGATTTAAGCCACACCATTCAGCCATACATCTATGGCAGAAGCACAGTTGACACTGATGGTTGTTTGCAATTAGGTAAAGTACTTGCACGTGCTTGGAAAGTCTCTTGCTGACAGGAGAAGGCTGGGAGGGAACTTTACAGTGATAACCACCAGTAAGTCTGCAGAAAACCTAAATGAGTGCAATGATGTTCCAGATTGAGGACATGTACAGCGGGTGGTATGAACTGAATCCCACCAGGTCACTCTGGTGACAACCTATGCAGGTAGGCAAGCCTGTGCTGGGTATAAAGAACCCAACAGCAACTCAGAAGGAAGCAAAGACACACTGACAGCTTTCCCAAAGCCCTGATTCCCTTGGACGTCAAGCTACTCTGATGTTGCAACTTGTGTTTATCCCCAGCTGCCCCTATTTCTTCAGCCAGCACTAATGGTAATGATACCAATGGATAAATGGTCACAGGGTTACCACTTCTGCTGTTAGTTTTGGGCTGGCAGTTTCCTCTGTATTCTTGAGATACTTTGCTTGTCCCATAGTTGAACTGTTGCTAGAATTAAAGCCACTGAAGTATCACAGTGGTACAAGGTGGGGTAGTTGCTCCTTTCAGCAGAAGCAATGCTGCAGGTTGTCTCTGTTCAACGGGGAATCACACCTTCAAAGCATGAGACTTGTGAAAAAAGGAGCTTACTTCTTGTGCTCATCTGCTGTTTGAGGATTACATGGATGCTACACTTGGACAACAAGAGAATCATGGACTACTTGCAGCCATGCAATTGTAGGTGTTTCACCCAGTAGTGCAGAAGTTTACCAGGAAAATAAACAATGGCAAACTTCTCTTAAGGGACTTAAAAGAAAAAGTTAACACTATCCAGCTCCTGAATCTTCCCCATGCTATTGTTCCTGCTTTGAGGATTTATTCTACAACAGGAAAGAGACTGGAGAGGATCACCTAATGGTCCTGTCTTATATTTGACTTCTTGAGTGGAGGCACAGAAGACAATCCTTATCTATACATGTATGCATGTGTGTTATCTCCCTATCTATAGGCTAAGACACATGCCTAGCCAAAAAAGTGGTGGAAGTGTGATCTGAAGACTCACTGTGTGCTGAGGTCCATCTTCATTGTCCCGCATGTAGAAAGGTTTGAGGTCATAGGGGTAGTTAATCACAAACACTGGAACCTCACCACAGTGCTTCAACAGGTACTTTTCATGCTCCCTCTGAAGGTCACAGCCCCACTGTAAAGACAGCAAAAGGAACTTGGGATCCTTCTCTGGTGCATCTTGCCCGGGGCAAGAGACCCAGCAAAATCCCTGTGTAAGAGAGATGCGCAGCTCTGAATAATATGAAACAAAGCACAGCAACTTCTCACACAGGCCATCTGTTAAGCAGAGTTTCATGAGTTTTAAGGCAGAGTAAAGCAATGAAAAGAACATGGTTTGACTTTCACAGAACAAGGACAGATCATCCCTGCATCAAGCCCAAGTATTTAATATCAAACCAGAACAAACCCCAACCAAACAGGAAAGAAACCCCAAAAACCACACTCCACACACTCAAGGGAAACAGGCACCTATCCAAAGTCAGCTTACTCCAGCCAGCAACACAGCCTTATTTCAGTATTACATTTGGTATATAAGAAGCAGCTTTGCTAGGCTGACCGCTCTCTTACCCACTGGGTCCTGTTACATGCTACATTAATTCTCACTTAAGAAAACCCAGCATCCCATTAACCAATTCTCTGTTATCAGAAACCATGGACATTTGCAATGCCCTTCACATCTCCTTTCTTCCAGTGATGTTACAAATTCTGTGGCTTTTGACTAGAGACCATTATAGGATGTGCACAGAATACCAGGGGAGTGGAGAGGGAAGAGGGGAACAGACATTCTGCAAACTCCTTATCTGAACTATGTTTGCTGTCTCAGACCAAGGCAGTACAGACAGAGGATTTGAGGTTCTATACCCACTAGTACAGGGATGAGACAGTCACTCACTGGCATGAAGATGGCTTCAGCCAGAGGGTTATCTTCCTCAAAGAACAGACAGAGATGAAGATAAATCAGTATACATGAGATGCATGCTCTCCCTGCTGCTCTGTGTGTTTGAAACTGGGTAAAACACCAGTTTTAGAAAGCCATGTTTAGAATGGCTGTGTTGGAAGGGACCTTAAAGCTCCTCCACTTCCAACCCCCTCCCACGGGCAGGGTCCCCTTCCACTGGAGCAGCTTGCTTCAAGTCCCTTTGACCAACCTGGCCTTGAACACTGCCAGGGATGGGGCACTAATACCATAACCTAAGAGTATTAAAAGCAGTAGCATATGATTCTTTTCCCCAGTCAACATCTATGTTTTGGAAAGTCTATGGATTCCCTTTACTTACATCTTGATTATATTCTATTTTGACATGGTTTTGACTTATTAGTCCTTGTCAAACTTGTGGTGCTCTCCTAATACCATTCCTTTCTTTATTTGACGACTATTGCAGCATCTCTCCTTAGATGATTGCTGCTGAATCCACAACACACTCAGCACTACTCACATACAGGAACGTGAAGCGCCTTTGCTAAAGTCTTGGTCCTTGAACAGCAAACTCATCACTTCCTTCCCTGCATGCTACATGTTCTCCTGTTACAGATCTCACTCTTCATTATTGCTCCCATTACGACCCCAAAGGGCAAAAGTGATACCTGGGTTACAAGTGTGCAAAGAGCCCTTGGAGGGAGATATGTTACTGTACGAAGTAACAGCTCTTGTGGTATCAGAATAAAAGGAGATCCATGAAGTTCAGGCTGGTTGTGAGCAGGCACAGGGACAAACCACCAGGGAACCACCTACCTCTGGCTTGAAAGTGAATGCTTGAGAAGCTTGCTTCAGAATTTCCACTGCTTCACTGTAGGAAATGCTGCAGAGGAGGAAAAGAAAAAGTCTTTAAGATAACTGTGAGAGGAATAACAAAGTTTTCTGCTTAAGAGCCACACTGGAAAATGAAGGAGGCATTCCCCCCACCCCCCCGTCAACTTGTGCTGTGATGTCAGACTTCCAGCACTGCTTCTCTGGATAGAAACCAAACTCCCTTTTATATGGCAAAGAACGCTGTTTTCCTGTGCTACATGCAGGGCAAGAAGTTCCAAGCTCTCCAGATACTTTTGCTTTATTGCAATGTTGCATTTGAGTCAGAAGTGAGCTCTGCAGAGAACTGCTTCTTAGAAACCGGTGGAAAACATTTCCTCATTGGTATGGCTCCAACACCACCACTCTCCTCTTCAGGATGGTGTTAGGCAAAAATAACAGCCCAGAGTGCAAAGGGCTTGGAGTGCAAACATTTTCACTTTACTTTGCTAAGATCTTGATGTTTATCTCAGGCTAGAAGTGAGGAAAAAGTGCTTTACAATGAGGGTGGTAAAACACTGGCACAGGCTGCCCAGAGGGGTAGTGGATGTGCCACCCCTGAAGAGGTTTAAGGCCAGGCTGGATTTGAGCAACCTGATCTAGTTGAAGATGTCCCTGCCTGTGGCAGGGGCTGGAACTGGATGAGCTTTAAAGGTCCCTTCCAAACCAAACTATTCTATGATTCCATGAGTTGCAGCAATGTTTCTCTACTCCTCTGACTCATCTGAGAGCGGATTCTCCACCAGCTCCCACCAGAACAAAATAACAGCATCATGGCAGAGCAAACAGGAAAAGTGCAGTGGAAGATGCTGCAGGTTTGATAACTGGAAATTGAGACTCAGCAGAAGATACTTTTCCTGACACATTTTCCATGTACCAAGCAAATGTTGTGGGCAGAGTGAAGAAAGAATCATAGAACAGTTAGGGTTGGAAAGGACCTTAAGATCATCCAGTTCCAACCCCCCTGCCATAAACAGGGACACCTCACACTAAACCATGGCACCCAAGGCTTCATTCAACCTGGCCTTGAACACTGCCAGGGATGGGGCATTCACAACTTCCTTTGGCAACCCATTCCAGCGCCTCAGCACCCTCACAGGAAAGAACTTCCTCCTTATATCCAATCTAAACCTCCCCTGCTTCAGTTTGAACCCGTTACCCCTTGTCCTGTCACTACAGTCCCTAATGAAGAGTCCCTCCCCAGCATCCTTATAGGCTGACTACCCTGAACCCTATGATTTGACCTCTCTGTATCACTGGCTAAATCCAGCTATAAACCAAATTCCCTAAAGGGCACAAGCTCCTTACACCTGGCTACAAGGTTTCACTAATACAGGAAAGACTTCTGGTGGAAATACCTGAGGAAGAAATATATTCCTCCATGTGTTTGGGTTATGTGAGGCCATGGTCCAAGTAAGGTATAGCACTAGCAGAGGCTCAACGCATGTAACTGATGTGTATAAGCCAGGAATGCCCCTGCCAGCAGATGATGAAGAGGGAAACAGAAAGGCAGAAAGAGATGGGCTGAGTCACTCTTTTTTCCCTTGCACCATGGGAGAAGCTGAGTGCAACTCTTTCCTTTTGGGAATACAGCCTAGGTCCATAGGGAGAAGGACTGAAATGGGGAGACACTGACTTCACTGAGGTCTCCCACAGTGCTTAACGCAGGCGCAAGGCACAGGGAGGATCTATCATCACCCTATTGCTGTAGCTTAACAGGAAAACCAGTGCTGGCCTGAGCAGCCCTACAGTGGTCTGGGCAATGGAGAGCATCACTATTTGAAGAGACAGGAAAGAAAGAGTAGGGAAGAAGATGTATTCTTGGGGGCCAAGGACAGAAATCAAAACCCTTCAGTTCTTCAGCACACAGGGAACTGGGAAAAGGAGCTGCACAAGCAATTGGTAATAGAAAACTAACTGGGGCATTAAACCAGCAAACAATAGCTTCATAAAAAGGGAGCCTCTGGAGAGGTAGCTTGAAGAAAGGCAGAACACCAAAGCCAAACCCAAGCAGGGCAGTGAGGAAACCATTGTGCAGGTACATGCTGGAAGGAAGATATCCATATAGAAAGAGGATCTTGCCCAGGGAAGCAAAAGCCAAAGGCCAGCAGATTCAGATGCCAGTCTCATGCAGTACAGTACAAAGGGAACTGCAATTCACGTTCGTTTGGAGACATCTTGCTAACCCAGAAGCCACTGAGCTGGGAAAGGAAAAGGACATACACAAAATAGGAACTCTTCCCCCAGAAGCCCTCTTCCAGATCACTTCGAAACACAAGTACTTACATCACAAATCTCTTCTTCAGTATTTGTTCCAACCTGCCCTTGGTCAAAACAAGAGAAAATGAAAATGTAAAGCTACTCTTAAGGGTTCAAGGAACTAGAGGAAGCTCAGAAAAGCACCTCCTTCTAAGTTTTAACGTGCAAGTCTGCATTGTCTCTAAATATGGGCCAAAATCCCACTATTCAGTGCTTAATGGGTACCACATTACAGGAGCTCATGATTCGGAGGTTGGATGATGTGACAACTACAGTTCTGCCACATGAGCTACCAGCTATAGAAAGTTCTGTGTCCTCCCTCTGTTGGCCTGAACACTCACTCGGCCTCAAGACTGCCCTGTACCTCCTCATAGTTCATTAACACAGGACAACACAGTAATAAAAACAGTAACAAAATGAAGCCCCCTATAGTAAAAAGCCCCCATAAATTGCAGCTCTTTCCTGTCACATTTATTACCTTCTGGCCAGGAGCTATGTATTTATGAAATAGCTCAACATCACGAGGACATTTGGAGAGCACAGTGCTTGTTACAGTCTTGAAAAGATCTTCCATAACCTAATGGAGAAAACAGGAGGACATGAGAAATTAACACTGCTTAGATGTCCTAGGCTATAAATAAAACACAGTGCACATGAGCCAAAGGGTAGAAAGGAGCTTATGTCCTTCTGCATGGTCAGACTGCACAGGAGGATTGCTCAGTAGCTGCAGAGGACTGGAACCTGTATTTCTGCTGTATGTTTAGGGCTTCAGACCCCTTCAGGGCCTCAGTACCTTTGGTATGGTATCTCCAGTGAAAAAGGCACAGCTAAAGTATTCAAGCAGCAGGCAGCCACAAACACCCACTTTACAACCATTTGTGGTGACTGGTCTCAGATTAAATATTAGTGAGGTGCTTGATCTGTAATGAGTAGTTCTGGGTTTGTGCTTTGTTGTTAGAAGAGGCAGAACTAAAGGAAAGGAGTACTTGGAGCCCTGTGGATGGCTCTGGTGTCCTCAACATCAAAAGGACATGGAGCTGTTGAAGCAAGTGCAGAGGAGGCCACGAGGATGAGCAGGGGCTGGAGCAGCTCCTGTATGGAGCCAGGCTGGGAAAGTTGAGGCTGTTGAGCCTGGAGAAGAGAAGCTGCGTGGAGACCTCAGAGCAGCTTCCAGTGTCTGAAGGGGGCTACAAGGATGCTGGAGAAAGACTCTTCATCAGGGACTGTAGTGACAGGACAAGGGGTTATGGGTTCAAACTGAAACAGGGAAAGTTCAGGTTGGAGATAAGGAAGAAATTCTTTCCTGTGAGGGTGCTGAGGCGCTGGCACAGGGTGCCCAAAGAAGTGGGAAATGCTCCATCCCTGGCAGCGTTCAAGGCCAGGTTGGACAGAGCCTTCGGTGACACGGTCTTGTGTGAGGCATCCCTGTCCATGCAGGGGGGTTGGAACTACATGACAGTAAGGTCCTTTCCAACCCAAACCAGTCTGTGACTCTGTGAAACATGTACTGTGTAGAGCCAGCCCATCAAACAGATCCCAGCTAGAGAGACTGCTCAGTAAGAGCAAAGCAAAGAGGACATGTGATGAGGAGAGAGCTAAAGCAGAGGACAGCAATGCAGGGATGTTTGAGAAACTAAAATAGATGTGGTTTCATTTCCCTAAACCAATGTGAATTAACTAAATGCCATTACCATTCAATTTGGATACACTTGTCCAGTGAAATGGGCTTCACCCATGAAGAAATTAAAACACCATTTTGGTTCTGATCAAAAAAGCCCCCATGTGGGATGCTGATCAACTGTGTGAGTGATCTTCTCTTTTGGATAAGCAAAGCAGACCAACCAAGACACTTGCTGTTGTGCAGGTTAAGAGTTCCCATGGCTCCTCACAGCCTACACCTGCATGAAGAGGTAGCTGGTACCCGTGTAGTACTGATGATTCCAACTCTTCTTCAAAATCACCATCCCTATTCTTATTGCCTTAAACAAAGCCATGCAACTGGGCTGCACATCTCAACCTGGGATAGGACCAGGTTTTTTCCACCTCTGAAAATCTTGGTACATTCCTGGTTTTTATTGTGAGCAACTTTAATTGCAGAGTGGAGAGAAGTGAAGTATCCACTGATGATAAGTGAGTAGCAAAGCCCAAGGGAGACTAATTGTGACAAGACAAACCTGATGTTCAGTCAGCAGATCTTAGCAGGCCTCTGTCTTGCATGGCACCAGATCTTAGCGGGTAAGAGGAACAAAAGGCACAGAAAAGAAGCAGCTGGGCTATTGACATAGCCAAGATGAGATTTCAGGCACGTTATTCAAATTCTCATGCTTAGAAGAACATCCTTCATCACCTGAACCACCTCTGCATCCCATCAGTCCAGAGGAGCTGGTAAATCCATTCTGACCTCTCTGGAGCCAAACTCAGCCTCGGGACTCCTGCATCAACCTCAGCCCTCAAGATCCAAATAAAGGAACAGCATTACCATATGCAGATGAAGAGTTTTCCCCCTCCTGGTACTCAAAACACAGAGGAAATGAAAAGCCAGCATTCCTGCTGCTGAGTAGCAAATAACCAACCAGGCAGCTTTGAACTTTCTTCAAAGTAGCAAGAAAAAGGCTTATGCAAATGAAATTAGAAAACTTCTTGGCATTTCATTTGGTTTCACCAGGCAGAGACAAAGGGATTTTACATGAAGCTTCCTCTTTCTAGCAAATGAAAGTATCATCTGGTTTCAGAAGAGCATGTTGTTTAATTAGCACTTGTTTTCCTTGCTGTGCGATAAAGTAACAGTTAGGTTCCCACAGCATTCCACATGAGCAGCTTCCTCCTGCAGAAAAAAAGAGGTGGGTGGGATGGGAAAAACAATCTGAGCAACATTTCCAGGTTTGAAATGGAGGTTTTTATCCTGGCAAAAGAGACAGACATGTGGGTCACGCATTGGCCTCCTCACTGCTCTTAGCTCTTATTTATGCCAAATGTGCATTAGGCATGAACAGGGGAGGGGATAAAGAAAGGGGGGGGGGAAAGCTGTTGAACTGAGAAGTTCTGGCTTTGAGCATAATGAAGGACTGGAAAGCAGGCTATATGAAAATGAGTGGGGAAACATAAGCACTGGCTTGTTGGTTTGAGGAAGACATGAGCTGGAGATGCAGGCAAAGTGATTGGTTTGAACATATCTTGAAAGAAACATGGGACTGTAGTCATAGGACAAGGGGTAGTGGGTTCAAATTTAAACAGGGGAGACTTAGGTTGGATGTAAGGCAGAAGCTCTTCCCTGTGAGGGTGCTGAGGCGCTGGCACAGGGTGACCAGGGAAGCTGTGGCTGCCCCATCCCTGGCAGTGCTCAAGGCCAGGTGGGACACAGGGGCTTGGAGCAAGCTGCTCCAGTGGAAGGTGCCCCTGGCTGTGGCAGTGGGCTGGAACTGGATGAGCTTTAAGGTCCCTTCCGACATGAACCAATCTGTGATTCTATGCCTGGCAAATGACTTGGGGAAAAAGCCATTGGAATAATAGCAATTAGCTTGTCCCAGAGGTGGGACTCCTGATGCCCAAAAGTCCATTAATATGGATGTTTCATAACGGGGATGTAGAAATTGTGCTAGTAGGAGGGCAGGGAAGGAGGACAGAGATGTTCCCCCTTCTCCCTCCCAGCCTTTCTCTCTTCACCTTTCAAAGCGATTCAGCAGTATCAATCCTGGCTTTCCCTGATGTTGCTGTGGAACGTAATGGCTAACTGTCCAATTTTGATGAGGAGCAGCTCCCAGCTGTATTGTTTAATTTTAACTTGGATCTTCTGATATTGCAACTTATCCCTTTCCCAAATAAAATTATAACCAGAGCTGAAACAGAGAAAGTCATCCAAAAACCAGCACTAAACGTCAGCAGCAGCAATTGAAGGTGCTGTGCACTACAAGAAGGGCTCAAATCACCATCTTTATTGCACAAGACACTTTCAGGAAACTCAAGAGCAGCCAGTAGTATTTGTGTTGCTGCATTTACCTGGGCCATGCATATGGATGCAGTGTAGATCACAGGGTATTTACATGTGAAACATTCACCAAGTGGACCACTATTTCTTGCCTTCATGCTTGCTCACACACCCTGTACGTGTGTGTACATATACATGCATACACACAGAGGGGAGATTTACATCTGATTTTGATCATGAAGTCTCCTCTCTCAGATATGTAACAGCTCAGGACCCACTCTGGAGAGATGTTGTTATAGAATCATGGAATGGTTTGGGTTGGAAAGGACCATAAAGCTCATCCGGCTCCAACCCCTGCCACAGGCAGGGACCCCTTCCACTGGAGCAGCTTGCTCCAAGCCCCTGTGTCCAACCTGGCCTTGAGCACTGCCAGGGATGGGGCAGCCACAGCTTCTCTGGGCACCCTGGGCCAGCGCCTCAGCACCCTCCCAGGGAAGAGCTTCTGCCTCAGAGCTCAGCTCAGTCTCCCCTGTTCTGGCAGGTTCAAGCCATTGCCCTTGGCCTGGCCCTACAGGCCCTTTGTAAAATGGACTCTTGTTGTGAGAAGGAGATTCTTGTCTGTCAGACAGGCCATTGAAGCTGAACAATAAATGCTGATGGAGGTTAAGGAACAGAAAGTCTCAGCTGTGGATGCTGGGTGACACTTTATAGATGGAACCTGTAGCCCTGCAGACACCCAGTGTCCCTATAGAGCGCTGTGCAAGGCACTCGGAGCAAATCCTTTCCACGTGCTTACCAGGGTTTGTTCCCTGGAGTCTCCAGTCAGATTTGCCCAACTGCCTTTGCCTTGGCACTGAAGACAGAAAATACTCCAAGTGCAAACTGCTTTGGGAATCAATCTGCACCGGTGTTCCAGATCTGAGGTGCCCTGAAACACACCCAAGTTCAGCACTACTGCTGACTTGATTTCATGCCTCGAATCCCTTCTGTAAATGGAGGTAATAATGCTCCATGTCACTGGGCTGTAATGACAGCAGACTAATTTTGATCAAGTACATAACCAGTGGAAGACAGTACTTCTGCCCTCAGAACAGAGCTCAAAGACTGTGTGTTAAATTGCGTTCCTCATCTTACAGAGATGCATTGTCCATCTCTTAAAGACACAATGCTGCTAGGATGTGACCTTGTCAAGGAAGATTAACAGTATCCATAAACTCCCAAAAATGCTCTCAGGAAAACTTCCTTCTGGCATTTCCTAACTTTACAGCCTAAATAATGTGGGTTTTAACATGGGTTTGTATGTGTGTTTGAATTCAGTAATGTCTACATGTATGGCCTCTTTGAAACCCCATTAGAGTCATGGGTAAAGTATGATCCTTTAAATCCAGTGCATTGCCAAGACAGCAGAACGAAGAACAGAAGATGATGACCTACAAAGACAGCTACAAAACACAGCACTGAAGAGAGGAGAGGGAAGCAGCAGGCATCTCAGAGGGCAGATGAGTGTGGAGACCTTGGACTTTCAGTTCAAGACTGGAGGGCCAATGGCTCCAGTGAATCCAGAGATTTTCATACAAACTGGACCCATTCTACAAAGGTGCTGTGAGGTTCTGGAGCAGCTCTGCTCTGGAGCCAGGCTGAGAGAGCTGGGCTGGGGCAGCCTCAACAAGAGAAGGCTCCTGAAGGGGAGACCTGAGAGCAGCTCCAGGGCCTAAAGGGGCTGCAGGGAACCTGGAGAGGGGCTTGGGACAAGGGCCTGTAGGGACAGGACAAGAGGAATGGCTTGAACCTGCCAGAACAGGGGAGGCTGAGCTGAGCTCTTAGGCAGAAGCTGTTCTCTGTGAGGGTGCTGAGGCGCTGGCCCAGGGTGTCCAGAGAAGCTGTGGCTGCCCCATCCCCATGGCCAGGTTGGACACAGGGACTTGGAGCAAGCTGCTCCAGTGGCAGGGGTCCCTGCCTGTGGCAGGGGTTGGAGCTGGATGAGCTTTAAGGTCCCTTTCAACACAAACCATTCTCTGACTCTATGATACTGTCTTAACCTGATCTTTGTGTAACTCCCTTCTCTTTCTCATGCAGTTTGATAGAGAAGTGCCTTAGGGGAATCTGACTTGACTATTCTGGAAGAGACCACAGAGGCCTCTTACTGAGATACACTCACATAAACCCTGTGCACTAAAGTAGTAACAGTGTCACCCAGCCATGCAGGGTTGAGTACTACACTGAGCACATGGGACTTTCCACAGAAAGTATTGTGAAACAACACCAGGAGAGTTTAAGCTTCTTTGTAGCTCTAAAACACATTTTGGCACAAACCACACATTTAGATTGCATGATCAAGACACATGAGACTTCACAGGAATTGTGTTACTAATTTAGGAATAACTGAACACTATTCCAGGCTATTACGGTGGGGAAAAAGGGTTTTGCTCCAAGATTCCAGACCCTTTGCTTCCAAACACATGTAACTTTGTTATTAACTCTTCCTTTTCCTTTTTGTAAGGAAACGTGTCTGTTGCAGCTTTGGCTAAGAGAAAGCTTTCAAGCCAGTGAATGGCAAACATGTACCTCTTTGTAGCAAGGCTCTTCCTTCATGGTGTACAAGCATGCACCTCACTGAGCATTCCCAGCACGCTGACTTGCTGCAATGAAGAGGTATTCGGTGCGTATGTTGAATACCAGTTTTAAAACTCAAGTTTTAAACAATCCAGCTCTTATGTGAGGACAAAGTTCAGATGCTCACCCTGGCCAAGAGCCCCTGAGGCTCTCAACTGGGCGTTCTACACTGAACAAAGAACATACAGATGACAGCAAACCAAGTGCCCAAGGGGCAGATCCATGAGAGAACACTGAAGTTAGGTCAGTGATGAGGGGAAAGAGAAACTTCAGTTTAAGGCTTTGGAGCAGCTGTCAGGTTTGTTTTGTTTTGAAGGAGAGATTGCCCAATGGTTTAAAAATAAGTGAAATGGGAACTCCACTTCTGCAAATAAGAACAGCACAGAAGTGAGCGTGTTGCAATGCAGGCTCGCTGCGAGGAATACAAAACGATGGCTGCTGGGAGGCTTTCTGCTATTACAGGGTAAGACTTTGGAACAGAGGGAAGAAGAGAAAGAGAAGAGAACAAGCAGAGACTTCACAAGATCTTTAGCAACAACAAAAGCCAAGCCAAGGAGGGAAGTTCCTCCTTTTGTTCCAATAAAAGCCCTACACAGTCCAGAACAGTTCTCAAATCTAATTTTGTAGATTGTCTGAACTGGCTATCTGTACTTTAAAAAGGCAAGAAATGAGGGCTCTCAGCACAAAAGTCCAGATACACAGAAACACAGTACTGAAGGAGGGGAGTCTGAGCTGAGCTTTTAGGCACAAGCTCTTCCCTGGGAGGGTGCTGAGGCACTGGCCCAGGGTGCCCAGAGAAGCTGTGGCTGCCCCATCCCTGGCAGTGCTCAAGGCCAGGTTGGACACAGGGGCTTGGAGCAAGCTGCTCCAGTGGAAGGGGTCCCTGCCCATGGCAGGGGCTGGAATTGGATGAGCACAACACAACACAAACAAGTCTGTGACTCTAACATTCTGTATCTTAATGATGTGCTCAAGGGCTCAAAAAGAAGATCCTGCTTATTATACTAGATAAAGGCAGTAAAGACTTCAATCAGCTCCTTATTACCTAGAGGAACAGGGAACTCAGGAAGTATAAATGCAGACTTATGCTGTGCCCTAAAAATACACAAAGTTGTCCTGGGGAAAGGGAGAAAGAAACAAAGAATGGGATGCTATGAATGATGGAGCAGAGATTCCCAGCAGGTCAGCCCGCACAGCCCATTGCCACCCGGACACCCAAGATGCATAAGCAGCACGCACAAGGGATGGAGGATGTCAGCTCTGCTCAGGCCATACTGACTCAGCAGCCTGTATGTGATCCAGGCTGAAGAAACCAGCACATGGATGTTGTTTTTTACAGTGCCTCAGGTCTTTTTCTTTTTAAGGCTGTTTCTCCAATAGCTTCCCAAGGAGCTTATCTGATATATGAGAGCATGTGGACCTTTACTTACAAGTCCTACTGGGCACAAGCTGGCTTGTGCTGAGACTAGTACAACGCATTAGCATCCATCATGAGGTTAAACTGCAACCAAGAGGTCAATCCTGAAAAACCAAAAGCTGGCTGACTAGGGATTTGCTAAAGCCACAGTGAATAGTGTATGCAGGAACTGCTGTTTCTGCTTCAGATTTCAATGTGGGTTTCAAGAAGCTTCTTCCAAGCATATCCAGGGACACACTGTATAGATACTGCTCAGTCACTGGAGAGATGCTGACGATTTGGAAGGGGAGAGTGCCACTTTCATTAGCACATTTACACATTTCCTGGCAACACAGCAACTGTGCAGCCTCCCATTCAGATAAGGGCTGTGTTTGCACCTATCTCTTCCCTTCGAAATTCCCTCTGTGGCTTCACTTCTGCTGAGCAAACCTTGATCCTTGGGAAGTCTCTTTGCAACCTCTACCTAAGGTGAAAAGGAGCTATGACCTCAACTGAGGGCAGGAAGCACAGCTCAGGGAGGAAGAAGCAGCTCTGGCACTGGTCCTGCACAGACACTTGGAGTGCTCACCTGCATGATGTCTTGAAGGCTCTCAGTGAAGGACAGCTCAGCCTCCACCATATAGAACTCTGCCAGATGCCGGCGACTCTGTGAGTTTTCCGCTCGGAACGTCGGGCCAAAGGTGAACACACGGGTAAAAGCCCTGCAAGCAACAGGGAACAGGTAGGTCAGGCCCAGCACATAGGTGAGTCTCTTATAAAGCCCTCAGGTTTCTCCCAGGAGACAGAAGCACTCATGTTTCCGTTTCATCTTTGACCAGTTTAATGGCACTGCTGGGTATGCTGCTGTTATGCTCCTTCATCCAGGGATGGAGAGGGGTTATTCACACGTCTCCACAACCCAGGGAGGTTGCACAACCCTATTCACCTTTCACTTAACACCATTCACGCTCAAAGAGCTTTTTGTAGCTGTGTAGGAATAAAACATGCTGT
The DNA here is from genome assembly GCA_002631895.1 of Agapornis roseicollis. Taxonomy (NCBI): domain Eukaryota; kingdom Metazoa; phylum Chordata; class Aves; order Psittaciformes; family Psittacidae; genus Agapornis; species Agapornis roseicollis. The sequence continues at coordinate 23,930 of NDXB01020473.1, forward strand.
TCTGCAGAACTACCTCACTGGAGAAGCACCCAGACATCGCCACCAGTCGGGCCCCCCTTGTCCAGGCCTGGTTTTGGCTGCAAGGTCTGACCTTTATGAGTGCTGTGACATCCCAAAGCTCAGCAAATCAGAGAGGGTCCTGCTACTGGTGTTAGCACTGAGAGGTGACTGGTGAAGGCCCCAGGATGGATGCACGGTGTATGGCCTGCAGTCCCCCTCTAGTGGCTAGCCCAAAGCTTATTGCTGATGGAGCCAGCCAGCCTGGACTCCTTCCACACAACTCAAAATGCTTCAGCTAAACGAGAGGCCCCTGCTGCACAGCACACATCTGGGATATTATGTTAGGCAGAAGCAACCAATGCGTTTCCTATTATGAAGCTAGTTCTCCAGCAGCCTTCTGGGGACTCAAATACATCCTCTCTTGTCCTGCAGCCACATCATGCTGTATTACACAGGATACAAAAAGCTTTCTTGACTCTCTGCTTCCTTGGTAAGAAACCTTCCTATCAACAGCAACACACCTTTCAAAGGTTTATTTTTGCTGTGAGGAAGCTATACTCCAAGTAATACCCATTACACTGTGGGCTCTGAGCACTTGGGCTCCTGGACATCCTTAAGCCAGTGAGAGCTTCCCAAAGAGAGTCAGCTATGTTTCCTCTCCTGCTGCATGGGAAGCAAACCAAGATGAGGGAGTGAGCTGCTTCACAAAACCCATGGACTGGGCAGCTGCTGTCTCTGGGTACATCTTTAACTTGACATTATTATAGCTGTAGACAGCTTGCAGGAGCAAATGAACCTGATCGGTAGAGATTAAGCACAGTTTAACACTCATGAAAGGCTACGTGCTAGTCGCTGGGGTTGGCATTTGACTCGCATCTTGCTCTTCAAGCTTTCAACTGAAAGAGGATGTTCACTGGAGTTCTGCACAGGCTAACTTTGTTCAGCTGAGGTTTAAATAAACACCACTATACAAAGCAGCGTTTTCCCTTTACCCCTGATGGAGGCATCTGCACCGCAAATAAAGGAACACACACATTCAGCTTCTCTCATCTGTTCCCTCATGTCACATGATGGTTAAAGGTTATGATCCAGAGAAACAGAACTTTCTTTTTCCTTGAGTTTCTAGTAGTAAACACACAAGAGGAAAGTTCCAGGTCAAGCCTGAATACGTAGCACGTTTGTAGGCTTCTCTTCTCCATGGGCTCTGCTTTCCCTGTTCCAACAAACACACTTTCTGTTTCTGCTTTGTTCCAACACCTGCACTCTCTCATGCATGACCACAGCACCTATGATGCTAACCACATTTCAGGCAAGTATCTTTCCTCAAGCATCATTTTCAGTTGCCTCTTTTCCCTCTGTTGCCCTTCTCTCTTGCTGGGATGTTACTATAAACTTCTGCCGTCACTTGATCATCCTCCTTCAAGCTGCCCTTTGCTGTAGTGTCTACAAAACCTCAGCAGTGTTTAGATAAGTGACGTACCAAGACTATTACTCACTGTACAGGTCAGTATTATCTCATCAGTTCCTTGTGCTCCCTCATCTAGAGCCATCTGTTGTCTTGGGTCATACAGAAACCCATGTCCTTCCTCACAAGGCCTTTCTGGTTTGTTTTTCAGTTTTCCATGTTCCTGCAGCACCTGGCATAACAAGGTCTTGGATCCAAAGCTGAAGAGCCTCAACTGCTATAGCAATACAAACAACAAACATGAAACAATGAGTCACTGGCCAAAATTGTTCCATATCACTTTGGCTTGCCAGGCCACAGAGGTCGGCCTGCATTGGGAAACAGCAGACGCAGGTTCTCCTGTTACCTGTGCCCAGGGTTTAGGCTTTGTTGAAACATTTCAAGCTGGGGCTCTTCAGTTAAAGAATTTCCCCTAAATAAATAAGTAACAATTGTGACTGGGCCAGCACTGGGCACAAGACAAAACACAAGTTGAAAAGCTTGCAATTGCTGAAGTACCCACTCGGATCTGCTTCATTTGATGTGCAGGTCTCTAAGGTCTCGCCGACAGGAAGTCCTTAAGGCAACACTTGAAAGCGTGGTACCAGCTGCCTTGCAGGAGATGCTGTCCCACAGAGCAACAGGATTCAGTGAGACACGTTTCTCACAGTTCTTAGGAAAGCTGGGGCTGTTCAGCCTGGAGAAGAGAAGCTGCGTGGAGACCTCAGAGCAGCTTCCAGTGTCTGAAGGGGGCCTATAGGGATGCTGGGGAGGGACTTTTCATTACAGACTGTAGTGATAGGACAAGGGGTAACGGGTTCAAACTGAAACAGGGGAAGTTCAGCTTAGATATAACAAAGAAGTTCTTTACTGGGAGGGTGCTGAGGCGCTGGCACAGGGTGCCCAGAGAAGCTGTGGCTACCCCATCCCTGGCAGTGTTCAAAGTAGGTTACTATGGCAGGTAAGAGTCTCCAGCAATGCTACTGTGAGCACTTTGACCTGGTTCTTCTTTCCTACTGACTAACAGCCCAAGCATGATGACTAGTTATCTTCCAAGGGGCTTGCTGACTGCAAGACACTCAACAGTAATGCAAAAATAAAGCCCTTACTGCTCCCAAGATGTCAACTGTGGTCAAACACTTCACAGTCACAGATCGATTTTGTGCTGCAAGAATAAAGCCTCTCTGCCTGAGATGGAGCTTTGGGGGAGGACAAGTGCAGAACAACTCCCATAGGAACTGACTTCAGTCTTTTCTCAGCCACAGGCATCCCATGAGGACCAATCTTCTCTAATTTGTACATTGAGTACCACCAAGAATACAAAACTGAAGCATTAGCATCCCAACTTCATGGACTATCCCAAAGTGCTCAACAACAGCAAGGCCCTGGGATAGCCTGTAGAGAACCTCGTGTCATTGGTGTAAGGCTGAATTTGCCTGGAAAGAAGGAAAGAAACCCCAAACAAATAAAGTCCAAACCCACATCTACAGGGAGAGGAGGAACCATTCATTTCTCAGGCAAACTGTTGTCCTGGGTTCTGCAATTGCTGAACCCAGGACAATCGTAAAGGGAAAAAGATAGATACAAATAACTGTGAGAACCTCACCGTGATCCTGGGACCCTGGCAAAGGGAAACTAGCCAGATGTCATGCTGGCAAAGTGATCAAAGGAGTGCTGTAAATGCAAGTCATGTGGTCAAGGCAGTGTAGCACTGATCAGAGGCCTGCACATAACAGAAAGAACTAAAAATACACACAGGCCCTGTTACCAACTCTAAGCGTGAACAGTTAGGTTTCCTTCAGGCATCACACACTGTTTACTGTCCTCTGCCATTCCAGACATCAAGCAAATGCATGCTACACAAATCTGACCTTTATTTGTAATTCATCTCTTACTAAAAAACATCAGTGATTTGCTATGCTTCTGTATCACACTGAGCACATATAAACTCACTAGAGAAGAGGGATGGGAGCTGACTCCAGCTCCAATTTCAGTGTACTGAGGGTAAAAGCAGTCACTCTGCTCTGTGTGCATTCAGCACCTAGCACAATGGAGTCTCAGTCCAGGGCTGTGACTCTGATGCTCTCCGATGCAAACAGTCAATCATTTAACATTCCCAGACCTCTGCAAGACTTCCAGCATTCATAAATAACTTGAAAACTCTGCCTTAAGGATCCAGAAGTGCCTAGGTCAGATGGGGCTGTGTGCACTCAAGAGGCTTTGAAATACATCAGTAGTGCTAATTCCTCATCTCCAACAAAAGCACATACACACAAGGGGGAAAAAAGCAAGCCCAATAATCTGTTGAGCTCTTTTCCTTAGCCATTCCAGGCAGAGCAGTAATGTCTGTAACACTGTCCTTGTACGTGCTAGCAAAGAAGACAAGAGAGGCTTTGAAAGGAGACCCTTTGCAGCTCAGCTTCCCCCAGATCAGAGCTCTGGACAGCAAGGCCGAGTGCATTTATGCTGTTCACAGGCATTGCCAGGGTCAACACCAGGAGAAGGCACAGAGCTGCTTAATTAATTGCTCCCTTTCTGGGGCTCTGCTTTGCTCTGCCCAGTTCTCTGGGAAAATTTGAGAGTTTAATGGGGAAGTCAAGAGAATACCCACAGCGCTCCTTCCGATGCGCTGAAATGCTGCGCAAGGCAGGGCTCCATCCTGCAAAATGGGTTTAAACTTACACAGGGGAAGCTCAGGTTGGATCTAAGGAAGAAATTTTTTACTGTGAGGGTGCTGAGGCGCTGGAATGGGTTGCCCAGGGAGGTTGTGAATGCTCCATCCCTGGCAGTGTTCAAGGCCAGGTTAGACAAAGCCTTGGGTGCCATGGTTTAGTGTGAGGTGTCCCTGCTTATGGCAGGGGGTTGGAACTGGATGATCTCAAGGTCCTTTCCAACCCTAACCATTCCATGATGCTATAAAAATGTTGAGCTTGCCTGCTCCAGCCCAGTGAAGGGATCAGGCACCTTCCAGGTACAGGCTCACAAGAGTCCCTCTGGTTGTAGACAGCAGTGCTTGGATGCATTGCTGGAGCACAGCATCCTCTGCATGGATGATCACTTGATGGAGGCTCATTCTTGCACTGGCTGTTTGTGATCCCCACCCTGTGAACACTCAGGAAGGGAGAAAATTCCCCTTCTCACCCTTATTTCACACACTACTAAACCCCTTTTCAGAAGCAGCTCCTCTCCCCCTTTGAGAGCTTTACTCCACGCAGAACGGAAGCTCATTTCATTTGAACTCATTGACAATTCATTACTGAGGCAGTGATAGAAACCAATGGAGAAGTATAAAGGAGCTGTGCCCAAAGCTGCTCAGAATCACTCTGTTAATTAAACTCACACAATGTTTGTAGGCTCGAGCATCTCTGCCTTTTTACACTGCAATCCCAATATAATTAATTGTACTGAAAGTTCCCAAGCCAGGAATGGATTGTGCCCAGGACTCCATGCTGCTACCTTGGTAATAAAGACTTATTTGTGCTGTCGAACCAAGGGGATAAAACTCAGAGCAAGGCTATTAATCAGAAAGATGCAATCCCTGCACAGTCAGCTCACAGCCTATGCCAAGGTCACACCACATTGTACTGACACAGCTGGACGCAGAAGCTGCTTGTTCTGACTCAGGATTAAGAACTAAACCAAACCAGCACACGCTATCCATTTGTACAGTGCCCTCCTTCACAGCCCAAAATACAGGTGTCTGCATAAACACAAGTGCAGTGATTACTCCGACAAGGTCTGCAGTGATCAGTCGAAAGTGGTGCCAAATCTTAAGTTATAGTGTGTTCCCCCACATCATCCTTCACCGACTTCCCAATCACACACACAAATGTAGATGGAGAAAGCTCCTTAAGGGGAGATCTGAGAGCAGCTCCAGTGCCTAAAGGAGCTGCAGGAAAGCTGGAGAGGGGCTTTGGACAAGGGCCTGTAGGGCCAGGCCAAGGGCAATGGCTTGAACCTGCCCCAGGGGAGACTGAGCTGAGCTCTTAGGCAGAAGCTCTTCCCTGGGAGGGTGCTGAGGCGCTGGCCCAGGGTGATGGCCCAGAGAAGCTGTGGCTGCCCCACCTGTGGCAGTGTTGAAGGCCAGGTTGGACACAGGGGCTTGGAGCAAGCTGCTCCAGTGGAAGGGGTCCCTGCCCGTGGCAGGGGTTGGAGCTGGATGAGCTTTAAGGTCGCTTCCAACCCAAACCAGTCTGGGATTCTATGAAACAGTAGTTTCTAATGCAAGGACAAAATGACACATAANCCGTGGCAGGGAGCTGGATGAGCTTTAAGGTCGCTTCCAACCCAAACCAGTCTGGGATTCTATGAAACAGTAGTTTCTAATGCAAGGACAAAATGACACATAATGTCTGCAGAGGAGGAAAGGAGAGCAAGGTGACCCTAAAGCCCAGGAGCTCAGCTTTGTCAGCCACATTTGCCTTTTCCTCAGGAAGGGAAGAAATTAATAAAGGGAGCCATCTGATTTAATTCTGCTCTGTTCTAGCATGACTGTATTCATCTGGAGCATGGAGGACCTACCTACTCCATCGACATAAGTAGATGACATTGCTTTGCTGTCAGGAGACAACAGCTTGCTGCAGTGCTTGAGCCCCGTACGACTGGGATTGCTGAGGGATGCTGAAATCTGTATGTTGAAAGATGTTCTGACCCCATTGACAAAACCACAAGCACACAGACAACAATTCAAACATACTGATCCAGTACTTCCAGGGTCTCATTTTTGGAAGAGCTTGAAACCCAGAGCTCCTACTGCTGCCAGTGAGGTACAGATACCCAGCAGTTTGGAGAAGAGAAAGAACATTTTATATCATTGAGCTGTGTAGATTGTGCTAAAATAAAACATCAGCATTGTACAGAAATACCTGCTTTTTAACCTCAGTGCAAAATTAATACTCCTATTACTATTGTTGGGTGGCTTGGATTTGGCACAATAAAAATCAGAGAATGGTTTGGGTTGGAAGGAACCTTAAAGCTCATCCTGTTCCAACCCCTGCCACAGGCAGGGACCCCTTCCACTGGAGCAGCTTGCTCCAAGGCCCTGTGTCCAACCTGGCCTTGAGCACTGCCAGGGATGGGGCAGCCACAGCTTCTCTGGGCACCCTGGGCCCATGCCTCAGCACCCTCATAGGGAAGAGCTTCTGCCTTATCTCCAACCTGAACTTCCCCTGTTTCACTTTGAACGCATCACCCCTTGTCCTATCACTACAGTCTGTAACAAAGAGCCCCCTCCAGCATCCCTATAGGCCCCCTTCAGACACTGGAAGCTGCTCTGAGGTCTCCATGCAGCTTCTCTTCTCCAAGCTGAACAGCCCCAACGTTCTCAGCCTGTCTGCATACAGGAGGTGCTCCAGCCCCTGGTCATCCTCATGGCCTCCTCTGGACTCTCTTCAATAGCTCCCTGTCCGTATGTTGAAGACATCAGAACTGCACACAGCACTGCGAGTGAGGCTGAAAAGGCAGTTGGGGGATTCAGTTTCATACAGCAAAAAGGGGTTTAAAAGATTCCTCACTGAACAGGCCACCTCTGTCTGCCCTCTGAGGATGTGAGATGAGAAAAGCTGCATCTCGACACGGACTGTTACAGTAGTGTGTGAAGCTTAGGCCTGCGCAGCAGAGCAGGTGTGTTGTGTGCTAAGGTTTCAATTCGTGCTGCAATGAGATGGGACTGTGCTTCCTTTTGCAAGCAGCCAAAAATAAATACATAAATTAGATGAATAAAAAGATGCAGTCTAAGTTCCCAGACAGGGATTGGGAAGTGCCAACTTCCCCTCCAGCCAGTTAGGCTGAAGCAATGCAGCAGTTTCCCTTACTGCATCTTTCAATGAGTCCTACCATGCCTACAAGGTCTTGTGCAAAGCATCACCCTTGAGCCATGCTCCAGGACCAGCTCTCACCCTGCCACATCCTCTGCTCTAGCTTCAGCAGCAAGAAAAGGAGAAGATGGGACAAGGATCCTGCCCAGGTCATCCACCTCTGCCTGACTATAATCCAGGCACATCTGAGTTATTAACAAAGTGACCCATATACTATAATTACCTGGCAAAGCACCTGCATTTATTAAACCTCACAGCACACCTAGACACTGAGGTGTTGGTTTACAGATGGCAGGAGAAGAGGGGAAAATGGAGACAAAGGAAATAGGTACTCAGAGCCATACAATGTCTTCTGCCCCAGGCTCAAAGATCTCATCAACCTGCATCCTCTGTCCTTTCATGTGACAACTGCTGTATTTTATTCTCAGTGGAGTCTTCTTTTGTCCTACTTCTGATATTGTTATTTCTAATGAAAGTGAATAAACAACCAATTTTTGATGTTTTGTATAATAATAAACATATCATTTGCTATATAATAATAATAAACACTAACAAAACTCAAGTTGGGCTAATGAAAGCCCTCAGAGGACTTAAGCATGTTTTCAAATAACCATTCCCCACAGCCCAATTAGCAGAGAACTTCTACAAAGCAGTAATGCAAAATGCTTCAAAGCTTTAAATAAAACAGGGAGCAAAGATGGTTTTGAAATCTCAGTCAGCGCAGGACTTCTATTTTAAGCCATAAAAATACATTACCAACATGGCGGGGGGGGGCAATTGGGTTAAACCTTTGTCCTCTCGGAGCAGAAAAAACATTTCTTCCAGAAATTGTATTATAATACCTACAAATAGGATTCTTTTAAAGTGAATTTATTTCCGCACCAGAGTGTGCATTGTGGCACAAGGAGAGTCATGGATCAGGCAACTTAAAAAGTTTGGGAGTTGTTACTTAAACTCTCCAAGGCCTCAAATTAGAATCCCAGCCTGGTTTGGGTTGGAAGGGACCTTAAAGCTCATCCAGTTCCAACCCCTGAACAGGCAGGGACCCCTTCCACTGGAGCAGCTTGCTCCAAGCCCCTGTGTCCAACCTGGCCTTGAGCACTGCCAGGGATGGGGCAGCCACAGCTTCTCTGGGCCATCACCCTGTGCCAGCGCCTCAGCACCCTCCCAGGGAACAGCTTCTGCCTCAGAGCTCAGCTCAGTCTCCCCTGTCCTGGCAGGCTCAAGCCATTGCTCTTGGCCTGGCCCTACAGGCCCTTGTCCCAAGCCCCTCTCCAGGTTCCCTGCAGCCCCTTTAGGCCCTGGAGCTGCTCTCAGGTCTCCCCTTCAGGAGCCTTCTCTTGTTCAGGCTGCCCCAGCCCAGCTCTCTCAGCCTGGCTCCAGAGCAGAGCTGCTCCAGCCCTCGCAGCAGCTCCATGGCCTCCTCTCCCCTCGCTCCAACAGCTCCACGTCCCTCTTGTGTTTAGAGGCTTGGAGCTGATACTATAAAAATCAAGTGCAGGTAGCAACAGCAGAAGAGGTTTTATGTTCTTCTGGTGAAAGGTGGCATCAGCTGAAATTCTTGGTCCTCTTTTCACATGTTTCTATTAAAATACAAAGCATACAGCCGGAGACACTGCTAGGATTGCATTCAGCCCTTCACGCATGGATCCCAAGGACATGACTGAGCTATAGATACTCTGAGCCCATTCACCATGCTTCACAGAATCACAGAATGGTTTGGATTGGAAAGGACCTTAAAATCATCCAGTTCCAACTCCCTGCCATGGGCACCTCCCACTAAACCATGGCACCCAAGGTTCTGTCCAACCTGGCCTTGAACACCACCAGGGATGGAGCATTCAAATCTTCCCTGAGTAAAGGAATTTCCTGTTTCCCCTCCCAAAAAAGCAGAGGAGGGGTAAGGACCGACAGCATATCTAAGAGAACTGCAACCTCCACCCAGCCTAAGTGACCCTAAGCTGAGGGCTGCACCTACCATGCTCATGTATTCGGCCTCTTAGTAACACAGAATCATTATCAATCCCTGCAGCAGTCATGAACCAGACTGAAGCCTGTGGTAATTGATTAAAACCAGACATGTCCCAGTTGCTTTTTATAGCTCCCATTAAGTGTCAGCCTAATTAATGGAAGTTAGTGCTAATTATAAGAGTCTGCATCGTGAGTCAGCCTCAATCAAACATTGTGCAAGAAATGTCAGAGAGGGGCTTTTTTTTTCCCCCAGGCATCCAAGATAAATAATTACACTTATTTTGTCTACTTCTTAGCAACAGGAATGTTACACAACTGGACATCATTCCTGCAGCTGCATTCAGAAGGATTTCAAATGGTACAATGGAGTGCAAATATTTGCTTAAAGACAATGCAATCTGTTCCATCATTAGCAAGTCATTCTGGAATCAGATGTTAAAGCTGCCAGGCTGCTGAAAATGAAGCTTTAAACACATCTCTCTTCAGCTCTTCAAGGTCTTCTTGAACACCAACAATGACAGCTATCTCTGTCCATCTCTTCCATTTAAAAAGTGGAATCAGTGTGATCTCAGTATCTTCTTTAATCAACTGGAAATTCATTGCATTCAGCTCTCAACAAACTCAGGCAGACATAGCCAAAATGGTCTGGATGTGTAAGACTGTTTTAGAGCCTCTCTACAACCAGAAAACTCAGCTGGAGGACTGCAGAGAGTATCTGGAATAGGCAGAAAATCCATGCTGGTTTGGAAATCAAGGGCATGTGTTTGAGGAGGGAGGAATGGGATTAATTCTATTTCAATTAAGCCATGTTTAATAGCTAAATGTGAACAGGTAGATGTCAGTATGGAAGGCTGAGATTTTAAGTTAGGCAGAAAAATAAAGGTTCTGGGGAGAGATGCTGAAATGAAAGTGAACTAGAGAGAAAACCCACCATGATGGTCTTGTGGATGAGACTGGTGGAGAGGAAAATAAGCATTAAACTTGTGAGGACAGAATAATTCAGGCTGGAAGGGAGCTCAGGAGATCACTGGTCCAGTCTTCTCTTCAAAGCGGGGTCAGCAAGAAGGCCAGATCAGGCTGTTCAAGGCTTTATCTAGCTGGGTCTTGAAAACCTTTAAGGATGAAGATTGCTCAGCGATCTTTTCCAGTGCTTGACTGATCTCTTGGTGACTTTCCCCACACTACATCCACTCAAAACTTCTCTTGTTTCAACTCTGGAGCAAGCAGCTCTAAGTGGAACGTGTTCCTGCCCATGGCAGGGGGCTGGAACTGGATGAGCTTTAAGGTCCCTTCAACCCAAACCATTTCATGACTCTATGAGAATCCCCCTGAAGGCCTGATAAAAGAAACAGAGCTAGGGTGGAAGGCAGGGAACGAAGAGATGACTCATTCTGTGAGTTAGGGAGGGGATAGCCCCCAGAGGTTTTAGGAAGAGCAGTTTTTAGTTAAACCTCTGATGCAAAAGGCAGACCAGACAGTGCAAGGGATGAAACGTGGCACAAGGAAAAGCAATGCAAAACAATGATGTAAGCTGTGAGCAAGAGGGGTTGAAGGGAGAGGAGCAGATTGAGCTTGTGGGAGGTGCAGATGGGTGAAAGGAGCAAAAACCAAACACTAAAACCAGAGTAAATACAGGCAGTGAGCTGCACTTCTTGGCAACGCTTGGTTTTGGCTGTCTCCAATAGGCCTCTGAATCATCTTCAGCTGTCAAAAGCCCTCCAGCCTTGTTCAGGTCCCCAAAGGGGCCTTTATCCTCACCAAAGGATCACTGGGCAAGGAAATACCACAAGGACTTCACAGTAAACCAATGACATTTAAATGTAGTTATCAGGATACACACAGTCCTACAAGCTGCTACTACATACAATGGTTATTGACTCAGCTGAGACTAAAACTGAAGGGGAGAGTTGTATGACTGAATAATGGCTTTTTTGGAGACCTTAAAGAGCCTATAGATTTACAGCTGACAATGACTCAGACACCCTGAGCAGCCAACCTAGATGCTGTCACTGCAAAGATGATGTAGAATGAAATGACAAGTTGTGCCAACTAGGCCATTTGTGTCATGCTGAGAGACAGAATGAACTTCTCTGACCTTGCCTTCAATAGGAAGCATGCACAGCAGAGCAGACAGACAGTGAGCGCAGGAATACTGCTCTCCACACTTTTACTCACATTAAAAGGATGACCAGGGGACAGGAGCACCTCCTGCATGAAGCCAGGCTGGAAAAGATAGGGCTGTTCAGCCTGGAGAAGAGAAGCTGCATGGAGACCTCAGAACAGCTTCCAGTATCTGAAGGGGGCCTACAAGGACGCTGGGGAGGGACTCTTCATCAGGGACTGGAGTGACAGGACAAGGGGTAATGGGTCAAAACAGAAACAGGGGGAAGTTTAAGTTAGAGATAAGGAAGAAGTTCTTTCCTGTGAGGGTGCTGAGGCACTGGAATGGGTTGCCCAAGGAAGCTGTGAATGCTCCATCCCAAGTGGTGTTCAAGGCCAGGTTGGACAGAGCCTTGGGTGCCATGGTTTAATGTGAGATGTCCCTGCCCTTGGCAGCGGTTTGGAACTGGATGATCTTAAGGTCCTTTCCAACCCTCAGTATTCTGTGATCTTATGATTATAAATGGCTCAATGTTTTCTCTGTTATCATGAATGGCACCGAGCAACCCTGCCATAAAATAGAGCTCTAAGCCCTGGACAACACACTGGCATGTGTACTCAGGTGATAGCCGGTGGGCTGCAGATGAACCCTCAGCAAGGACAGCAGAAGACTTGGTTCCAGATACATCTGCTAAGTCTTCCCCTTGCCCAGCCTTTTCCAACTGCAGCTTTAGCTCTACAAAGCTCATGAGCAGCCTCCAAGCTAACTCCAGAGATGACTGCCAAGCTTTCTGTTTCCTATCACATAAACACCATGGACAAATGCCTCCCTGCCTGTCATACCTATCCTGCTTCACTCCTGCAGCATCTGCCTCTATGCTACCATGCCCCACAGCAAGTCACAATAGGATTACAGGCCACGACTGCACAGGAAAGAGCTCCCAAGTATTCCTACCTTGCTCTCCTCCCACAGATTCTCAGGGAGCAGTTGCCCTTGAAAACCTGCAGCAGCTTAACCTTTTATATAAACTAAAGAATAGCTCCTTTTCCAGGCAGGAAAAACTCAATCTGGCTAAAACAAAGGGTAAATTGCACAGGACCAAATCCAAACCACATAAATCTTCACTGTTCTGGCTACTTTGTTTATTGGGAAGACCAGAATATTTCCGTTTTGGGAGCAGAAAGACTCCCACATCCATCACAACACATTAATTTATCAAGCAGCTTTGGTTACTATTATGCATTTACATTCTTTGATCATGTAGGAGTCCCATTCACAGAGTATGACCCAACTTGATAACCACAGGTAAAACCTTCACAGATCTAAAGCATCTTCACAGCACCTAGAGCAACCCTGACAGATCTGAAGCATCTTCACAGCATCTAGAGGGTTAATACTGTGATGCATCACTATGGTGCTTCTGCATCTAGAAGAGCCTGATCTATTTTTGCAGACTGAAAGGATTCAATACCACTTGAGCTATAGGGTCAACAACTTAGTATGCTTAAATAAAGGAGCAGGTTCACAGAGTTACACCCCATTATGAATAAACACATCTATATTTAGATGGCACTGGATCCATTTAAAATGCCTGTAAGAACAACACACTACTGTAAAATAGGAACACGAAGCCTAACGTCATGTACTGCACACTGAAGAGCATTAGTTTATTTTTACCCATCCTTAGAGGCCAAGGTGCACCTGAGTGGTATCAACGGAAAATACATTTACCAGGCAGGTCTTGCATCTGCCCAGTTCAGCCTTCACTGCATCCCAGAGCAGGCTGTGTGCTATTTAAAAGGAACAGACTGATGTAAGAGAGAGATTGTCCTTTGAGTTAATCATTACAACCCCTAGTTCTGCTTTGGACTTACTTGATTTGCGGAATTACATCTTTCAACAAAGGTCACAACATTTGACAGTCAATTAAATCCTACAGGTACAAATCCATGTCATCCCATCTTCTTTCAGGGACACACAAACTTCATCACCCTCCCTTTAAACAAACCTCCTCCTCATTAGCCTTCCCCAGCTAATGGCTGAGATGACGCATCAGCCTGCTGCTGCCAAGTGACCTGTGCTTTGGTTGCAGCAGCCAGGGCACCACATGTGAAACATCCTGTCCGGTAAGAACCTTTAGCTGGAGCATGGCAGCAGATGACAACCATCGAGGTGGTCTGAGACAGTGTCTCAGAGACAACAAGCCAGGCAGACAACAGCTTTCTGAAGACATTTATACACATAACTCACACTTTGAAGTGCAGCTATTCACCAGCAGTCAATTGAACTGTGCAACAGTGATTAAATAGAACCCATTAGTTCTCAGCAGTGGATATGACGCACAGTTAACACTAGGACTATCAGAAACATTCATCAGAATCTCTTCATCAGGATGAGGGGTGATGGGTTCAAATTGAAACAGGGGAAGCTCAGGTTGGATATAAGGAAGAAGCTCTTCCCTGGGAGGGTGCTGAGGTGCTGGCACAGGGTGATGGCCCAGAGAAGCTGTGGCTGCCCCATCCCTGGCAGTGCTCAAGGCCAGGTTGGACACAGGGCCTTGGAGCAAGCTGCTCCAGTGGAAGGGGTCCCTGCCCATGGCAGGGGGCTGGAACAGGATGAGCTTTATGGTCCCTTCCAGCCCAAACTCTCCTGTGATTCTATTCTATGATAATGCATCAAGTGCAAATGCCACAAAACAGGAGAAATGAGAATTAGCAGAAGGAAGCAACACAACAGGAAGACTGAAGGANTCTCCTGTGATTCTATTCTATGATAATGCACCAAGTGCAAATGCCACAAAACAGGAGAAATGAGAATTAGCAGAAGGAAGCAACACAACAGGAAGACTGAAGGAGACAGAAAAAGGAAGCTTTGGAGAAAAGGAGTTAAGACGAAAGGAACATGATAACTAAAATGAAAGAGCTTTTCTTGCTGAGACATGCCAGGTATGAAAACCAGCACAACACCATTTAAGATACTACAGTGATTAGCAACAACCCTACATACATTCCCATAAAGATTAAGTTTCCATCCAATATTCCCAATTCATGGCAAGCAAGAGACTCCTAGTATTTAAAACCAGTTCATAAACCAGAATTAAAAAGCAGTTTAATCTTGCCCTACTTCTCACATCATCATCCAGCCACTGCTGCTCTACTGGTTTCTGGCACACACTGGGCAGTTATCTAATGGATACCAATGGGGCAAAATCAGGAAGATCCCTCAGATCAAGCCAAAAACTTCTTGTTTTACTCACCCTGCCATCACTTCCAAATGGAGTTGGCCAGAAACAGTCAGGAAAGCAGGCACATTGAAGAAATGGGTCTTTTCTGCAGATTTCTTTGCCTCATTTGACACCTGTAAATCAAAACAATGAACAAGAAGTCAACCCATCAGTGTTTCATTAAAAATCACAGCTCCTGGCTTATTTCCCCTATTCTCTCTTCAGAAATTCCATGGGATTCAACCCAAACACTTCTGAGATGGAATCCAACAGTGTGGGAGGTCACAACACAACTTTCCCCATCTTTATTCAGACTGGTTCTAAAACCTTCTCAAGCAAAAACACATCAAGATAAAGCATTCCTCAGGACTTCTCTTTCTAGGGGTCCCACACAATGATGTGTCTATGTAATGAAAAACCTATTTTAAGGGGGAAACACCACAGCTCCCACTTCCACTTTCAATGACTCCTAAGGACATGGGTTGTGGGCATCACAACAACTTGCAGAACAGGTTTGTGAACTGCAGCACATACCCCCAGTGTCACCAGCAAAGCTTGGACACACACCCCTCTACTCTGCTCTCATGAGACCTCACCTGGAGCATTGGGGGCAGTTCTGGGGTCCTCAACATAAAGAGGAGATGGAGCTGTTGAAACAAGTGCAGAGGAGGCCACGAGGATGAGCAGGGGCTGGAGCAGCTCCCGTACGGAGCCAGGCTGAGAAAGTTGGGGCTGTTGAGGCTGGAGAAGAGAAGCTGCGTGGAGACCTCAGAACAGCTTCCAGTGTCTGAAGGGGGCCTATAGGGATGCTGGGGAGGGACTCTTCATTAGGGACTGTAGTGACAGGACAAGGGGTAACGGGTTCAAACTGAAACCATTTTAGATTTGATATAAGGAGGAAGTTCTTTCCTTTGAGGGTGCTGAGGCACTGGAATGGGTTGCCAAAGGAAGCTGTGAGTGCTCCATCCCTGGTGGTGTTCAAGGCCAGGTTGGACAGAGCCTTGGGTGCCATGGTTTAGTGTTAGGTGTCCCTGGCCATGGCAGGAGGGTGGAACTGAATGACCTTAAGGTCCTTTCCAATCCCAACTATTCTATGATTCTAAGCACAGAGGGAGGATACACAGCTCTTTCATACGGCTCTAAAACTAACAGGGATTGTAAAATGGATCCCCAGTTATATCCATTCAGGTGAGTGGGAAGCAACCTAATATAACACAACTTCATGAAGTTTACTGTTTTGCCATATCTTTGTGGGCAACACAGAGTTCATACAAAGCTAAGAGAATCTGCGGCTCTTTACCTCTCACCTTCATATGGGGGTACGTCAGGAGCTCTGAATCTTACTCAAGGAATTGTGTAACTTATGTGTTTGACCATGGATGACGAATTAGAAAAGCCACTGTAGAAAAGTAGGAGATAACAAATGTAAAAGAAAATGTCAGGAAGGACAGGGTGCCCAGAGAAGCTGTGGCTGCCCCATCCCTGGCAGTGCTCAAGGCCAGGTTGGACACAGGGCCTTGGAGCAAGCTGCTCCAGTGGAAGGGGTCCCTGCCCATGGCAGGGGTTGGAACTGGATGAGCTTTAAGGTCCCTTCCAACCCAAGCCACTTTGTGATTCTATATTCATCATTTTACAAGCAGGGATGAGAACAGAAGTGGTAGAAATTAAGATTTTCTAGAGCAGACTCTGAGTTTTGGCTCCCTTGTGAAGTAACACATATAGAATCATAGTGCAGTTTGGGTTGGAAAGGACCTTAAGATCATCAAGCCCCAACCCCCTGCCATAAGCAGGGACACTCCACACTAAACCATGGCACCCAAGGCTCTGTCCAACCTGGCCTTGAACACCACCAGGGATGGAGCATTCACAACTTCCCTGGGCAACCCATTCCAGTGCCTCACCACCCTTACAGTAAAGAACTTCCTCCTTATATCCAATCTAAACCTCTCCTATTTCAGTTTGAACCCATCACCCCTTGTCCTGTCACTCCAGTCCCTAATGAAGAGTCCCTCCCGAGCATCCTTATAGGCCCCCTTCGGATACTGGAAGGCTGCCCTGAGGTCTCCAAGCTGCCTTCTCTTCTCCAGGCTGAACAGCAACTCGTAGCTAAGGGCTCCATCTCTACCTAGGGGTTTGGGAGCAGGTAAAGAAACCACATCCCATGTTTTTGGGAAACGCAGATATACAAAATGAAAACCCTATGAACCATATGATGAAGAACATTTTGCCCAGCAATGAAAGAAAGATGCCATCCTATCAACCTCATCTCCAAATATAAGGAGTGATTTTCACTCATTCCTACCAAGATGGGCAACCTGATCTAGGTAGCTCTAGTTGAAGATCTCCTTGCCCATTGCAGCAGGGTTGGACTACATGAACTTTGAAGATCCCTTCAACCTAAAGTGTTTCATGATAAGATTAACAGTGAGGGGGAAGGGAGAAATCTCTATCATGTTGAAGTATGAAGCTTCACATAGCATTGCCTTCAAAAATCCATGTTCAAGTCTGATGGTAAAATGGAGGAGCATTTTCCACACGAGGTGCCTTAACTTTTAGCAAAGACTTCTCAAACTACTGTTATTTCCTTTTCATGGGCAAATGAATTTGTTTTCATTGCAAAAAGACAAAGAGTAAACAGAATAAAGAAAAAGGAATGCAATATCCTCTTTAGACTTGTTATTCAGGCTTCAAGAAAAGCAGAACTGAGACAGTATGGAGTTGGAACCATCACAGCTTACCCATCATGCAGGCACTGAAGAACAAACTACGTTTCATGATGGCTTTTGCCTGGTTTTTTCAGATCAGATATCTTCAGCATAAAAACCAGGGAGTAATGAAAAATGTAGCAAGTTGAGTGTTTCATGGTGAAAAGAACTCTAAAAGACCAAAGTGTCTTTAAAGGAATGGTATATTTTGGGGTTTTAATTTACAGGTACAAAAGCAAAAATAGAAGACTTCTGTGCCAAGCACTTTAAAAGTAATTTGAGCATGAGGCCTGAGCTTCACCATCTCCCTGCCAGAACCAAGCTGACCACAAGACAGTGAGGAGCACACATGGCAAATGGAATCACAGAATCAACTAGGTTGGAAAAGATCTTTAAGCTCATCCAGTCCAAACATTCCCCAGCACTGCCAATGCCACCATGGCACTAAGGACCTCTTCTGCATAGCAGCACAAGGGAGGGGATCCCTCCCTTCTGCACAGCACTGGTGGCTCATGAAGATCACTGGATGAAGTGCTCGCTGCCCCAGTACAAGGAAGACATAGACATACTGGGAGTGAGTCCAGCAAGGGACCAAAAGAAGATGCTTAATGGATGGGAGCATCTTTCATAGAATGGTTTGGCTTGGAAAGGACCTTAAGATCATCCAGTTCCAACCCCCCTGCCACGGGCAAGGAAACCTCACACTAAACCACGCCACCCAAGGCTTCGTCCAACCTGGCCTTGAACATTGCCAGGGATGGAGCACTCACAACTTCCCTGGGCAACCCATTCCAGTGCCTCAGCACCCTCACAGGAAAGAATTTCTTCCTTAGATCCAATCTAAACCTCCCCTGTTTCAGTTTGAACCCGTTACCCCTTGTCCTGTCACTGCAGTCCCTAATGAAGAGTCCCTCCCCAGCATCCCTATAGGCCCCCTTCAGACACTGGAAGCTGCTCTGAGGTCTTCATGCAGCTTCTTTTCTCCAGACTAAACAGTTCCAGCTTTCTCAGCTGGAAAGGCTCAGGAAAGGCTGAGAAAGCTCTGGGACTACTCAGCCTAAAGAACAGAGGGCTCTGGAGGGACCTTATCCTTGTGCATAAATACCTGATGGAAGAGAATGAAGATGGAATCAGACTCATCTCAGCTGTGCTCACTGGTAGGACAAGAGACAGTGACTTTATAAAGAGACACATGAAATTTCATCTGAAAACAAGAATAAGCCGTCTTTATTTGCTGTGAGGGTGGTCACACACTAGAACAGGTTGCCCAGAGAGGCTGTGAAGTCTCCAGGTGAGGAGATATTCAAAACTGAGCAGCACAGAGTCCCGGACAACTTGCTCTAGCTGCCTGTCTGAGCACAGTGAGATGGATGAGATGCACTCTAGAGGTCACAGTTCTGTGACTTTAAAAAAACCATGAAAATAAATGAGATTTTTCCTTCATTTTTTTCCCGCATTTCAATGTCATCCCTAAGCTTTGGGGGAGTCAAAGGTTCAGGAGCAAGACAGAAAGAAATTTCAAAGCTAATTTGATGAATCCTTTCTTCTGAGATAAGTCTGAAATAGAATCATAGAATGGTTTGGGTTGGAAAGGTTCTTAAGGTCATCCAGTTCCAACCCCCCTGCCATGGCCAGGGACACCTCACACTACACCAGGTTCCCAAGGCTCTGTCCAACATGGCCTTGAACACTGCCAGGGATGGAGCATTCACCACTTCTTTGGGCAACCTGTGCCAGTGCCTCTCCACCCTCACAGCTTGTTTGCCAGCCTTTGATATTCTACAACCTGCCATTTTCCCCAAGGAGTCTGAAGGTGTTGCTTTTGTTCTCAAAGAGCTCTGCTGCTCTTCTCAAAGATAAAACAGAGGCTGCCAAAGCCATCAGATCACAAGGCATCACAGCATCACACTAGAGGGAAGAGCAAGCTTGCCTTGTTCCACAGAGACCAATGAAAATATGACAATCTGTGGCTTGCTTCCCTTGTTTCATAGGTTTTGCAGCTCTAAAAAACCCCAAAGAACAAATCTCAAGGTTGCAGAAACAGGCCCCTATTGTTTTCTTCAAATAAACCCAGAGTATCTGCTCAAAACCAGTAAGGATACTAATAAACATACAAAGGTCCACATGCCACAGCCCCAGAGCCATGGCCAGAGCACTAGAGAGAAGAGCCATGTATCATTCCAGCTCCTCCTACTGCCAATTTAGCTTTGCTACATTCCTCATTCAACCAGTGAAAAATTCCACCTAATCCTGTAGGATGCAACTTCTAAACAAGGAGAAAGAGGCAGACTGGGAGCAGGAAAAGAACAGAAGGGATCAGCCATGCAATCTCCATGGTTCCCCGCAAATCCACAAACAGGATACAGCTGTCTGCAGGAGCTGGGGCTTGGTTTATTTATAATGACTTTGTGTCATTTTTCATTCTCCAAATCAGATGGAATCTCAGGGAGGGAGAAGGAAAACAGACACAACAGCGAGGGACTGAAGGAAGAGTGTGAGAAAGTCTGGAGCCCAACTGGGCTTAGAAACTGCAGCCAGTTTGAGTGGCCACTGAGAGATCCCAGATACGCACCTGCTTTGTGAGCAGCTCCTAGATGGCTTCCAACAGAAGATGAAGAGTGAAGAGAAAGTGAATGTTATTTCCCCATCACCATCCGATTGCCTCTCCACAGCTGCCCACCTCCTCTCCCTCACTTTGAGACAGAAACCTTGATGAACAGCGGTTGTGAACTGCAAAAGATGCTTCATTCTCCCTGCATAGCAAATGGATTACCTCCCTTTTCCTCCAGAAAGAACCCCTTCAGCAAGCACGTATCCTGTTATCAACTTCACACTGGGGCACAGGATCAGGCCACTGTTTTCAAGTGCCTGTGACCCAAGATTTATGCTCAGCCTTTTAGATCAAGTGTGTTTCTTTATTATACACAACCATAACCACTGGCAGAAGAGAAATAATAAGTGATGCTATCCCTTCACTGCTGACTCTGAGATTGTTTTTCATGTCACTTTGTTTTGCCTATCATGGACTATGGTGCCTTTATTTCAATTTGATGGACTTTTCTTCCACTTCCCAACCCCAAAATACCTACCTGATAAATGACTGGGGGGAATAACGTGTTTGCTTCCAAGTTCCCTCCATTCCATAGTCAAAAACGACCCAAAACACAATAGGGAAAGAGGGAGGGAAAATCTGTATTAAGTGTTTCAGTGTTTCAGAATAAACATGCTACAAACACACTAGGATTCAACATCAACATCGAAAGCTTGTTATTCTCATTCTAAATACAAGAACAACTGGATTTAGTACCTGTTTTGTTCTCCATCTCCTCAAATGGCTAATGATTTCATTTAAGATGATTCCCTTTGATGTCAGTCTTGTACTACCATTTGCTAGAGGCAATTAGCTTCAGGAAGGTATAAACCACTTGATCCTGTCTTTCACTCGATGCAAGCTAAACGCATGAAGAGATCAGAGAAGATTTGAAAAGCCCATAGAAATCACTGCTGTAGCTCTAACCCAGGCCCACCCCACCATCCTGCTGAAGCTTCACAGCACCACATCTTTAATCCAGACCTGCCCTCTGTGATGTCCCATTATAAACAAGTTTGGGTTTTCCTTTTCAGATAACCACTGCGAAACTCATGACTTCCAAGAAGTCCTCCTTGCAATTCAGTCCTAATCCCAATCAGATGGACTTGCGCTGGGCAACAGCAGCTGGTTCTGCTGAGACAAACAACACAAACATGGACTGCAACTACAAACAGAGATGAACAAGGCAGAAGTGAGCAGAAAGTTGGAGGGCTAGAAAATGCCCTCAGCTCAGCTCCAGCTCACCCTGCTCCCAGCTGAGCACCTCTCTGAAGTCCCTGTCTCCCAGGGCTTGGCTGCCTCCCAGGCTCTGACACATCTCTAAAGGGGAAGACACCTGACAGACACTAATACTGCTGCCTTTAACTGTGATTCTCCCCAGCAGATCCTTCCTTGGTGCTCACAAGGCTGTTTCAGCAGTACCAAAGGAACAGCAGATGCTGCCTGCATCTTTTGCAACAGACACGTACCTCTGGTGCCACAGTAGGCACAACCATGAACCTGAACCCTATACGTATCAAGAAACACATTTTCTCCTGTGAGAGGGTAGAAAAAACAAGTCCAAAAGCCAAATGCTGCTGGATTTTAGAGAAGAATAATGTCTGGATGTTTTCTTCAGGATTACAGTTAAGTATCCTTAACTGTATGGGCTGCATCCCCAGAGCGTGAACAGCAGATTGAGGGAGGAGATTCTGCCCCTCTACTGCACTGTGGGGAGACCCCCCTCCTGCAGCCCTGATCCAGCTCTGGGGCAACAGCACAAGAGGGACGTGGAGATGTTGGAGCAAAGCCAGAGGAGGCCATGGAGCTGCTGCGAGGGCTGGAGCAACTCTGCTCTGGAGCCAGGCTGAGAGAGCTGGGCTGGGGCAGCCTGGGGGAAGAGAAAAGAAGGCTCCTGAAGGGGAGACCTGAGAGCAGCTCCAGGGCCTAAAGGGGCTGCAGGGAACCTGGAGAGGGGCTTGGAACAAGGGCCTGTAGGGCCAGGCCAAGGGCAATGACTTGAACCTGCCCCAGGGGAGACTGAGCTGAGCTCTGAGGCAGAAGCTCTTCCCTGGGAGGGTGCTGAGGCGCTGGCCCAGGGTGATGGCCCAGAGAAGCTGTGGCTGCCCCATCCCTGGCAGTGCTCAAAGCCAGGTTGGACACAGGGGCTTGGAGCAAGCTCTCTAGTGGAAGGGGTCCCTGCCCGTGGCAGGGGTTGGAACTGGACAAGCTTTAAAGTCCCTTCAACAAAAACCATTCTATGATTCTATGATGATGATCCTTTCAAATAATGAAATCATCTGATCCAGACCCTGGATTTAGTTAAACACCACCCAGATAATGAGGTATGTGTGAGGCAAGAGACAAGCCTGATACAGAGCACATACTCTATACTGGAGCCAACAGGTAAAGTGTAGCAGTTCTTAGGCACAGAGCAACGTCTTGAGGAAGGAATATGGCCACAGGCAATACAAAACACATGAGAGACCTACTTTAAAGAGCCGTCAATGCCAATAGAGCAGCTGTACTTGGTAACTCACTGTATGCTGAGCTCTTCTAAAAGGCTGCATTGAAGCAGCATGGAAAGTGGCTTTCCAAGGCCTCTTCACAGAGGCTGGAGTATCCTGAGCCTCCACTTCTCCACAGCAGCTGAGGACAGTCAAACAAGGAAACTTTCCAGGGAGCAAAGTGGAAAAGACAGAACAAAAGACCCAGAAAACTGGGAGCCTTCAACACTGCAGACAGAGTGGGAGGCTACTGAAAATAGCAGGGCACAGACATGCAGCTGGGTCACAAAGGAAAGGCAGATTTCCTAGGAAGCAGCCCCAGAAGGGGACTGGGTAGAGTTTCTTGCACCATACAAAGCTGCAAAGAATTTTAGGCTTCAGAAGGAAAAAAAAAAAGAAGAAAGAATCTGCCCTGAAGTGCTGAGACTGCTGGTACAGAGGAACAAACATTAAATTCAAAGGGCTGTCTCACCCTGCTGATCTACATNGACTGAGTTGCTTGCACCATACAAAGCTGCAAAGAATTTTAGGCTTCAGAAGGAAAAAAAAAAGAAGAAAGAATCTGCCCTGAAGTGCTGAGACTGCTGGTACAGAGGAACTAACTCACATTAAATTCAAAGGGCTGTCTCACCCTGCTGATCTACATTCCCCCTCATTCCACTACAACCCAGCTTTCAATATTCAAAGCTCTTTTGGTGTTTTCAATACATTTACTTTAAAGAGGGCAGCACAAGCAAAATGCTATCCCCCCACCCCCCAAGGCTCCACCAAAGGCAGGGACCATCCAAGATGCAGAAATCCACAGGCTGGTGCTGCTGATGCTCTCCATGTGGGATCTTCATCTCCAGGGGCTGCCTGGCTGACCACTTGTGGTGGGGTCTCCTCAAACCTACACTTTGCAGGTGTTGGAAGACTCAATTGCAAAAGATGTCTTTGGAGTTCTTCTGATTGATTTCTCTTTTCGTATCTCCTCTGCTTAGCACCCTCTTTTCACTGTTACATGACAGAAGTGTTTAGCTGAGTTGATTTGCACAGCAGACAGGGAGGGGATTCTCCCCCAGGCCAAGCCCTAGTAGGGGAACATCCCAGCCAAAGCTATGCACAGACTAATCAGTACACCCCAAACCAAACAAAGATAATAAGGAAGCTGAATATATAAACAAACACAAATCCTACAGGATTAAGAGGTCTAGGAATCAAAGATCACAGGCCTTCAGAAAGCCTTTTTCTTCTAACTTAAGCTACTTTTCCACCCCATCTCTTCAGTTCTTACGTAAAAACAGATTCCTCTTCACTTTCCACCATTTCCAAGGAATGCAGGGGCCTGAGCAGCCCTCAGACATTAGTCAGAGGATTACAATTGTGCCACTCAAGAGAAAGCAGCTATTAAAAGGCAGCGGTTCACAGCGAGTGCAAAAGCAGCCTCTGCTTGGGTCTTAAAGGCTTCTCAACCAAAGTTTTCACCTTATTCCACCTGCAGCAGGGCAGGAAAACTGTGGAGATTATCACTTTTATACACATAAATCAAAGCAGAAAAACCAACCTGTAAGTAGCAGGTGTATTCTAACTACTGCAAGTGCAAGAGCAATAGGATACCAATTTATACTCTAGTTGCAACTGGAGAATAGGTCTTAAAACTTGAAGTAGAGGATTTAAACATTTATTAAGATGAAGAATGTAATATGCAGGTGGCTTTCAGCATTAATTCTTGGCTACTGCTCAAATATAAGAGGAGCAGGAACTTACTTTGTTCCTTGGTCTGTTCGAGCAGGGAACTAAAGCCTAGTTTAAAAGTGACTGAACACAGCAGATGGGGAACGTCGTGATGGTTGGTTTGATTAAAAGCATATAAAGATTCTGGGCTTGCTGCAAATACCACACCCTTATTTTTATGTCTGACACCCTTCTGTCATCCTTCTTTTTATATCTCACAGCCTCACATGCACGGCCTAAAGCAGGCTTAATCCTCGCCAGATTCCACTGTCAAGAAGCAGCGTCACTGTGACATGGTCTTGGTCTCTGCTAGCCAAGACCAGCTCCAACAGAGCTTTGCAGAAACAAACCCAAGTCCTAAACTAGGCCAGACAATGCAGTGGTACTTAAAGAAGAAACAGGAAATTGGGGAGAACTTCCCACTTCCCAGTAGCAAATGGGTTTCTGAAGCCTTTTCTTTGCGGTATAGGCCATTTAAACGGGATCTGGCTTGGCACCTCTCAAGTACAGCCATCACTGCATTTCTCTAAGCCAAGTATTACTTACACCTATGCAATCACACTGAGAAAGGGGAAGACATTTGCCTTTAACTGCCTATTTAGTGCAGTTTATACAAGTTTTTATTATAATACAGCTTATACAAGTTTCAGACTAACAATTTAGCACCTCAAACAACATGTGCATCAGTGCTTCTGTTACCACCAGACACCTACGCTGTAGTCCTGCATCCTCTACAGCTTTCAAGTGGATACAATTTGTACCAAAGACGTAATACATGTACAGCTGCAAACTGTATAATGTTCTCATCATTAACTCTCACTTGTTTTCACATCTTAATTTACATGCAACAGCCTGGAACAAACCTTTGGTAGCTTTAAGGGATCTCAATTAAACCAGGAACAATTTAGTTAATCAAACTCTATTGTCCCAGCAAGCAAAAAAGCTGAGCTGGGCTGAAAGGGAATCACTAGCAGTGCAGGTTAGACCTTGAGATCCTGAAGAGCCAGCACATGGAGGTTTTTTATCTGCAGAGAGGGGAAGATAAGATCCTACAACAAGCAACTGCTACCTCAACACTTTCTTTTGCTTACAGATGATTCACCAGCAAGGCTGGAGCCAATAAGCATAAGTAGCAATGGATGTCATTGTTTGAGACAGATGAGTGAATTTCAAATACACAAGTATAAAAGGCAGATAGAGTTTCTTATGATTCATGGAAGTAGGGGTTAGGAATCATGAGAAGTCTGTGGGGAAGATCTTTGTGGTTTAGCTGGATTTAAGTTTTATGGGACGTTTTGAACCCAAATGTGAAGTACCGTGTATAATGATAGATCGGGGCAGTACTTAGGTGGATGCAGGGGTGACTTGGCAATGTTGAGGGAGAGTTCTAACATGCAACAAGAGTAGCATGTAGGAACAGATACATAGGTGGCAATCTGATCTAGTTGAAGATATCCCCGCTCATTGCAGGTTAGATGAAATATGAAGATCCTTCCAACCCAAACTATTCTATTATTCCATGTGAAAGGGATTTTAGATATTGCTGACTTTCAGGAGTTATCTCATAAGGAATTATATCCTTCATTAAAAAGCTAAGAAATATGTGTGTCATGGGATGTCCTGAATGCCCTATCCCATCTCTTGGCCTCTTATAAGCACATCTTTCTGCTTACTAAGATGTTTCACCTCCCTCTGTTATTCTCTGCTGGAAACTTCACAGCACCAGGGACAGAAAAACTTC
Organism: Agapornis roseicollis; assembly: GCA_002631895.1. Taxonomy (NCBI): domain Eukaryota; kingdom Metazoa; phylum Chordata; class Aves; order Psittaciformes; family Psittacidae; genus Agapornis; species Agapornis roseicollis. The sequence continues at coordinate 49,720 of NDXB01020473.1, forward strand.
ATCACTGCAAAAGGTGCTGAGTAATGTCCAAACCAGCAATAATAACAAGCATATGAAGTATGTATCTGTTTATATTATTAGTTGAAGCAAAGGACTGCTATGTTAAAGATATATTCACAGGAGTACATAAAGGAGAAGTTTTGCAAAGACAAACCTGTCTTCCAGCCTTCAGTGACTCCAGAACTGCTCTGCAAGCAAAAATCAAACCAAGCTTTACTCAACAAACCAACTTACCCCAATTTGAAAGAGATCTCCAGCACCTTCACAGTCATTTGATGTAATTATGGGGGTGTGAATATGCACGTAGCCGTTGTCCTAGAAGAGACAGAACACTCATGTTAAAGATACCAAATTCAAGGATGGCATCAACCAGCACCCATCAAAACTCAGCTATCAGACCCCAGCTAGGACAGAATATCTGCTCTTTCAGGCAAATTCTGCCTTCATGGACAGAGGACTACTTAAATACTAGCATGGTTTACAAATCCTTGTTTTCTTTATGAAACATGGAAGAAAAAGCACAAGTAGTAATGAGATATATGTCATTATTATGGGGTTTTGCAGCTGCCCATCTCCACTTCATTCCCATTTCTTCTCACCTCCTCCAATAATATTATATTTTTGGGCAGTTTCCACCAAATTCACCTCTATGACCTCAATACTTCAGTTTCTTCCACATTTTTGGAAGATGGTGGTTTAGGTAGGGGATACTCCTGTAGTGTTCTCCACTAAGATAAATGATCAAGTGTGTTAGGTAACACTGCATAGGAAAGAGGCCTTAAGAACACCCAACCACCATGAAAATGTCAATTCCACCTCACATCATCTGAGTCAAACTGATTTTGAGAGACAGGTTATACCCTGGCTTGGTCATATTTTAGGTACCTAGAGAATTAATTGCACATTCATGTAATAGTTCATAGATTCAGCAGAGGACTCCAAGGCTGTATGAGGAAAGAGCCCCTGCTGTCTGGGTTTGTCTGTACTGCAACCATGGCTTTTAAACCAGCTGCAACCCAATTTTCAGTGCATGGGTACATCAAGCAGACCTCAGAAGTCCCACACAGCATGTTAAGGGGCAAAACCAGGAACAGAACTTTACTAACCATCACCTTCCTGATTTAATGTCACTGCAGAGATTACTGCTGGAGTCCAGACCATACCTGTGCATGTCAAGGCAAACAAGAACCTAGAACAACCTGATTTCAGTTCTGAACAAGGGATTTGTTCTTTTCTCTTGCATCACTGTAACAAGGGAATCCCTTTAAAATCAGGGTGTGCCAGCATTACCATGACGCAGGCAATGATGTAACATAACCCACAGTCTATTTACTCAAAACACTGATGAAAAGGAAATGTTTTTAAAAGCTTAGTTTCATAGCTTGCACCAGATTCATACAAACTGACCACTCACATGGTCCTGGTCCTTACCACCAGCTAGTTAAAAGGCTGGAAAGACAGAAGCAGTATTTACTGCCCATCCTGAGAATCAAACTTAAACTAATTTGGACCAAAGAGTGCAGAAGGACAGACAATGTATTTTGTGGAAGTACTACAACACAACAAGAGGGAGCAAAGTCCCTGCCATCAGCTCTACGCTACCTTGGTTACAGGTGAAAGACCTCAGCTTGCTCAGTACCTGGCAGAAGTTCCTCACCTACAAGTTTTGGAGTCAGCAGTATTTGATTTGCCCGAAGTGGGTGGTTTCAGCCTATTAAAATCCATGTCTCCACCACAATTCCATACATAGTCCAGAGACCTGCTGCTCATGTGGCCTCCCAACACTACAAGGGGTTTGGAAAATTGCCTAAATTCCTCAGAGAGTGGTAGGAGATGCTGTAAAGAAGCACATTACACACAGAAGATCCCCTACATGCTTTGGACAGGAATGTGAACTGCACAGGTCTCAAAGATGAGAATCCCATAAAAAGACTCTTGGATAATTCCCTTTACAAAAGCTCCTAAAACACTTCAGTATGATTCAAGTCACATTATTGCTTTTGACAAACCTAGAAGTCAGCTGAAGTGCAAAGTGGAGGTTGCCATTCACATGGCAACCATTTCACTGTGCCTAGGAACAACGTGCCTATCCCACACAGACCACAATACTCAGGAGAAGATTTAAAGATGACATTTTAGGCTTCAGCATCCAAACCAAAGGCATTTGGCATTAGACATTCACTGATGGAAATGAACAGGCTACAAATGTTTCTCAAGTTACAGAGAACCTAGATAATTTCAAGCGTGTATTAAAAAAACCTCCACTTATTTTCTTCCAGCATCAGGCTCTTCACAGCTTTGCACAGTGAAAACACTCAAAAGAATCATAGAATGGTTTGGGTTGGAAAGGACCTTAAGATCATCCAGTTCCAACCCCCTGCCATGGGCAGGGATGCCTCACACTAGATCAGGTCACCCAAGCCTCTGTCCAGCCTGGCCATGAACACTGCCTCAGCACCCTCACAGGGAAGAACTTCTTTATGTCCAAGCTGATCTTCCCCTGTTTCAGTTTGAACCCATCACCCCTTGTCCTATCACTACAGTCCCTGATGAAGAGTCCCTCTCTGCACGTTGTGTAATCCATTCTGATTATTGTTCCTGGGTATGGTATGTTCTGATACTGTCAAGTTGGAAACTGCAACATTTTGGGGATGATGGCAAACAGTTTGGGTAGGTGGCAATTTAAAGGCAGTNTAGGTCACGCAAGCCTCTGTCCAGCCTGGCCTTGAACACTGCCTCAGCACCCTCACAGGAAAGAACTTCTTTATGTCCAAGCTGAACTTCCTCTGTTTCAGTTTGAGCCCATCACCCCTTGTCCTATCACTACAGTCCCTGATGAAGAGTCCCTCTCTGCACCTTGTGTAATCCATTCTGATTATAGTTCCTGGGTATGGTATGTTCTGACACTGTCAAGCTGGAAACTGCAACATTTTGGGGATGATGGCAAACAGTTTGGGTAGGTGGCAATTTAAAGGCAGTTTTCCTTCCATCAGAAATGGAGCAAACTACAGATGTTCCTTATGAGAGGAGTCATGACATAAGCAATCGCAAGTGATCAGATCTGAGATCAAACCTTCCTCATCCCTTTAAATATAACTTTAGTGCAGTTGTTGCTGCTAAATTAATGATACTTTACATATTTTAATGCTGCTCAGCTCGAGTGTCTTGAAGAGGAAGGTATGTCAGAGCTTGAACGGGAATTAATTTGAAGTAAAGCCTTTGTCACAGTCAGGTGCTGGATCTGGGCTGCCTTCCTTGCCGGGGTTTGAAAACACAAACGGTTGTAGGCGATGCCATCTAGTGGCACCACACCAGTAAAGACTGCTTCCCAACAGAGCTGGGTTGTGTCCTTCCAGCTGGCACAACGCTGAAACAACAGCAGCTTTACCTGACATGCTTATTCTATCAGGAAAGTACAGTTAAAATTACATAAAAGTCTTCCAAATAGCATCCAGTGCCACATACATAACTTCTAGAGCAAGCAAGCCTTCTTTGCCACTGCAGGAGACATGTACAGACATATTTGGGATCAGAAAATGAACCCCAATGATTTTCACATGTTATTCAGGCTGGACTAATCATGACACACATAATTTTTAATCAGAATGTTCTTAATATGATTCTACTCAAACTAAAACCAGTTGATCTAAACTAAACCATGCATCAAAAGCAGCATGAGCAGCAGGTCAAAGAAGGGGATTATCCCCCTCTGCTGCGCTCTGGGAAGATCCCTGCTGCAGCCCTGATTCAGTTCTGGGGCAGCAGCACAAGAGGGACGTGGAGATGCTGGAGCAAAGCCAGAGGAGGCCATGGAGAGCCTTCTGCGAGGGCTGGAGCAGCTCTGCTCTGGAGCCAGGCTGAGAGAGCTGGGCTGGGGCAGCCTGGGGGAGAGAAGGCTCCTGAAGGGGAGACCTGAGAGCAGCTCCAGGGCCTAAAGGGGCTGCAGGGAACCTGGAGAGGGGCTTGGGACAAGGACCCACAGGGCCAGGCCAAGGG
>NDXB01020474.1:0-28289 GCA_002631895.1 Agapornis roseicollis
GAGGCCAATAAGATGAAATTTAATAAGTCTAAGTGCTGAGTCCTGCATTTTGGCCACAAAAAACCCTCTGCGTTGTTACAAGCTGGGGACAGTGTGACTGGACAGTGTACAGGCAGAAAGGGACTTGGGGGTATTGGTGGACTGCCAGCTGAACATGAGCCGGCAGTGTGCCCTGGTGGCCAAGAAGGCCAATGGCATTCTGGCCTGCATTAGGAATGGTGTGGCCATTAGAAACAAGGAGGTCATTCTTCCCCTGTACTCAGCACTGGTGAGGCCGCACCTTGGGTACTGTGTCCAGTTCTGGGCCCCTCAGTGTAAGAAGGACGTGGAAATGATTGAGCGCGTCCAAAGGAGGGCAACGAGGCTGGTGAGGGGCTTGGCGCACAAGCCCTATGAGGAGAGATTGAGAGAGCTGGAGTTGTTTAGCCTGGAGAAAAGGAGACTCAGAGGTGACCTTATCACTCTTTACAACTTCTTGAAAGGAGGTTGTAGACAGGTGGGGGTTGGTCTCTTTCACCAGGCAGCAACAGACAGAACAAGAGGACACAGTCTTAAACTGCGCCAAGGAAGGTACAGGTTGGATATTAGGAAGAAGGTTTTCACAGAAAGAATAGTAAAATGTTGGAACAGTCTGCCCAGAGAGGTGGTGGAGTCACCATCCCTGGATGTGTTTAAAAAGAGACTGGATATAGAACTTGGTGACATGGTTTAGTGGAGGTNAGGTTGTAGACAGGTGGGGGTTGGTCTCTTTCACCAGGCAGCAACAGACAGAACAAGAGGACACAGTCTTAAACTGCGCCAAGGAAGGTACAGGTTGGATATTAGGAAGAAGGTTTTCACAGAAAGAATAGTAAAATGTTGGAACAGTCTGCCCAGAGAGGTGGTGGAGTCACCATCCCTGGATGTGTTTAAAAAGAGACTGGATATAGAACTTGGTGTCATGCTTTAGTGGAGGTATAGGGCATGGGTTGGACTTGATGATCTTAGAGGTCCCTTCCAACCTGGTGATCCTGTGGTTCTGTGAAAGCAAAGTTGTGTTTATATGGCATTGCAAAGTAGGAACAGTTTAAACTAAAAAAGTGTCATAATTATGTGAAACTATGATCTAACTTCTTTTAGGGCAAGGGGAGGGAAGGAGGTGGTATGATTTTCCTATTATCATGGAATTTGAATTGATAATAGATAAAGGGAATATTTTTTTTTTCAAAGTTTCATTTTAAATGCATTATACATGCTTTTCTTTGTACGAGAATTTTGTTTAGAAACTGATAATTTGTATGTGTGTAACTGTGGTGTCTGCTGTGTCATGATTTCAGAGAACCCAAGTTTTATTGGAAGTTGAGAATGCTAACGAGCATGGAAGCCAGGCTGTTCCAAGTACTTATGCTGTTGAAGGTGGGCACCATCCATATCAAGGTTCGGTTCTTCGAATCATTATTGAAAATCTTCACTACCCTGTCACTATAGAAGTGTTGTATCAGGTAATGAGATTGCTAAAAACAAAAAAAAAAATTAAAATCTGTTCCATTGTTGCTATTGTAAATTAATTAACTTTTTTTTTCTTTCTTTAAATAGCTGTGTATCCCTAATTGTTTAAATGAGGACTGTAATTTTAAAATTATTTATTGCAGTATGGAGATCTAGGCGTGAATCAGTTTTGCACAAAAGAGGATCATAGTAAACAGGGCTTCTGTTTACAGCTTTTTACATGTTGTCTTTCATTTCATTTAGTTCCTTGGTTTCTGTGGAAGCAGCCACAAACTTGAAGTGTAACTTCTAATTTATGCTCACATGATGAGCTAGTAAAATAATGATGGTTATGAACTAGTGGACCCATATTCTTCCTATTGGGTAACTTTTGTAGTTTTCATTATATTTTAAACTTTTATATTCAATTTTATAATTCGAGGCAGGTGATGTAGCATACAAGTATAGTTGCTTGGACAAATAATTTTGATTGTCCATCAACTGTTAGAATGCCATTTACTATACCTCTGAAAGCCTGGCACAGAGGTGGTCTATAGCTATGAAAGACATTACCATAATTCCTGCTAGGTGGTTATGCTATCCTAACACACTGTTGTGATTTGTTGAGAGCTGTAACTTTACAAGATTATGTCTTTGTGCCTGAAGAATTTGTTACTTTTTTCAGATACTGCAAAGGGTCTAATACTTGAAGCTTTCGTAATTACTGGTAAATGTGTGCAGTAAAAAGAAAAATACCCCAAATCTGAGTTTCTTAAATTAATGTAATTTAAAACAATTGTTGTATTTTTACAAAAACCTGCAGTTTTGGAAGACTTTTGCTGCTTTACTAGCATCTCAAACAGTTGTTGATTGTTACCAACATTTTATTTTTCCTTTCATGTCTTAATATTTCCTTTATCAGTATCTCTGCTCCACAATACTAACTAGTATACCACATGTCACTTTGATGTAGCACTTTGTCCTATCTAAACTCTTGTTTGTATCTCCGAGTGTTGTCTACTCATTATTGAGCTTGTGCAAATACTGTCAACTGTTTAGGATCATCAGTGCACTCAATGCATGAAAAAACTCCTGTGATTATGGGAGCTGTACTAGATTAATAGTGCAGTAACAATTCCTGGATCTAATCTCGTATGGAGTTTTGTTTAGTTGTGGGGCTTTTGTTTGTTTATTTGGTTTGGGGGGTTTGTTTTTTTTTTTACAAAGCACATAGTGGAAGAGGGATTCATGTTAATTTATTTGAATTTGATTAATGTTTACTTTAGTGCACCAGAATGATGTTTATAGTCTTTGAATTGCCCAGTGGCCCTCACTCAACTACTTTTTGGTCTCGAAAATTAAGCAATATTTGAAAAGGAAGCTTATTTGGAATTCTGAACAGGGGTCAATCCCCTCTCATTAAAGCAGCACTTTGTGCCCAATAGCAACATCACTTTATAAGTTTATTAATGTTAATGGAAGTGAAATCTTCACTGATGAGTACAGGAGGACCTCCAATAGGCAAGCTGTCATCCAAAACTTCTATTGTATTTTTTAAGTTACAATTGCTTGTCAAGAAACTAACACTTTTTTTAATCACAATTCACCTTACAATATTTATTATAAGTAAAAGAATATTTAGTGTCATCTTTGCAGAAACAATATTGATATACAGTTGGTTTTAGGTTTAAAACCAAACAGGAATAAATGGAGTTTCATTATCTTAAAAAGGTGTATTTAGTTTCATGGATATACATGGAAATCCTATGTTCAGAAGCTGTATTTAGGCCTTTCTTATGGGGCAGTGTTTTATGAACAGGAACTCAGTGGCTAATTTTAAACTGCTACGAAAACCTCTTTGTTCTGTCTTCTATTACAAAATGATGACTGCAGCATAAACCCCTTATTTCTGAGATTCTGAAAAACTGGAAATTTTGGGGGCAAATGTTTGGGGTAGTGTGTCACATATCTATGATTCTAGGCCTAATAAGCTGGCAAGAGATACTTGTCCTTATCTCATAGAATCAAGTAGTTTGGAAAAGACTTTTAAGATCATCAAGGCCAACCATTATCCCAGAACTGCCAAGACCACTGTTAAACCATATCACTGAGTTCCTCATCTACTTGGTTTTTAATGCTTCCCCTGACAGTGAATCCACCACTGGCCTGGGCAGCCTGTTCCAATGCCTGAGCACACTTTCAGTGAAGAAATTTTTCCTAATATCCAACATAAACTTCCCCTGCTTCTGCTTGAGGCCATTTCCTCTTGTTCTGTCACTTGTTATTTGAGAGGAGAGACTGACCCCCACCTCACTACAACCTCCTTTCAAGTAGTTGTAGGCAGCAATAAGGTCCCCTCTGAGCTTTTTTTTCCCCAGACTAAACACCTCCAGTTCCCTCAGCCATTCCTCATCACACTTGTGCTCCAGGCCCTTCACCAGTTTTGTTGCCCTTCACTGGTCCAGCGCCAGCACCTACATGTCTCTCTTGTAGTGAAGGGCCCAGGACTGAACACAGGATTCAAGGTGCACCCTCACCAGTGCCCAGTGCAGGGGGATGATCACTGCCCTGGCCCTGCTGGCCACACTGCTGCTGATACAGGCCAGGATGCTGTTGGCCTTCTTGGCTGCCTGAGCACTGGCTGGCTCATCTTCAGTGGACATCAATCAGCCCCGCCAGGTCGTTTTCCATGAGCAGCTTTCCAGCCACTCTTACCAAGCCTAGAGCATAGCATGGGGTTGTTTTTGCCCAAATGCAGGACCCAGGACTTTGCCTTGTTAAGCCACATACTACTGGCCACAGATCATCAATGCAGCCCGTCCAGATACCTCTGCAGAGCCTTCCTATCATCCAGCAGATCAGCAATCCCAGCCAACTTGGTGTCATCTGCAACTTTGCTGACCATGCACTCAATCTCCTCATCCGCATCATCAGTGAAAACATTAAACAACAGTGGCCCTAACACTGAGCCCTGAGGGACACCATTAGTGACCAGCTGTGAACTAGATGTGGCGCCATTTACCTCCACTTTTTGGACTCAGACATCCGGCCAGTTTCCAACCCAGCGAAGAATACCCCTATCCAGGCCACGAGCAAACAGTGTCTCCAGGAGAACGCTGTGGGAGACAGTGTCAAATGCTTTACTTAAGTCCAAATAGACAGTGTCTATTGCCTCATCAGCCAGGTGGGTCACCTTACTGTAGAAGGTCAGGCAGGTCAAGCAGGAGCTGCCCTTCATGAACCCATGCTGACTGGGCATGATCCCTCCATTTTCCTACGTGTGCTTTTTGATCTCACTAGGATTATTTGCTCCATACCTTCCCCAGCACTGAGGTCAGGCTGACAGGCCTATAATTCCTAGGATCATCCTTCCTGCCCTTTTCTTTCTGTTCCAGGCTTAGTATTTTCTGGAGATGGGGGAGGGGGTGGAAGAGTCCTGCTTTCCTGACTTGCATTGATTCTGACAATTTGCTCTAAAACTGTTAGTACTTTCCAAAATCACTGTTGATTTAGACATAGTTTTTCTGCACTTACATGATGTGCCCTAGATACACTTTTGTCCTCATTCTTTGTGGCTTTGCTTTTGTACGGACACCTTCATGTAGTTCACGTTCTCATTTTGAGTGTATGTATATTAATTTCAGACTTCTATTTTCTTTTTGCTTGTATTTGCACTAAATTAAAGGCCATTCAATTGTAAATTAGAGGGATTGGTCCCAAACCTGGTCTTTGTCTTGCTTCTTTCCTTCTTTGTCTTCTGGTTTGGGCAGCAGTTGTGCATAATTAATCTGTACACACATCAACTATTCAAAATATATTTTTGGTCACCAAATTTGCAGAGCTTGTTTGAAATACAGAATGTAAAGGTGGATGCCTTGAAACGCAGATTGCAGTTCCTGTCTCAACTGACTTATGAAAGTCCATTTCTCAAACCTCAACTTTGATTATCCACAGCTTCTCTGCAGGCATTGGACAAATGCCTGTTTGGGCTGGCCTTCCCCACTCTGACTGCTGAACAGCCATTGCTAAATGTTTTAGGAAATTTCATCCTTTTTCATTATCTTTTACAGTCTCTTTAATTTTTGTTTATATGAAAAAAACCTCTTAAGTTCATTCAATTTCTCCTCAGCTCTCACAAAAGAAATATTTTTCAGCAATCTCTGTGATATATTAAAGGCTAAATTTTAGTGTGTATGAGTTATTCATTGTTTCTGAAAGCTAACTTTTACTTTCTCAAGGTTTTCTCTAGGTTTGGATCTGTCTTGAGGATTGTTACCTTCACTAGGAACAATAAATTCCAAGCTTTGCTCCAGTATGCTGATCCAATAAATGCATATTATGCCAGAATGGTAAGTGTAGTGTATTCAGCTTGATTGTTTTGTCAGTCCCCTTCCTACCCTCTCAGGAAAATGGGGAACCTTATGGGTATCTGGGCCTGAGACACTTTGTATTTCTCTTTAACCTGTATGGCCACTTCAGTATTAGTAAATAAATAAAATCAATTTGAAAGTTGCCATATAAGGCTTGTAGAAGAACAGATTCTGATAAGTATTAAATGGTATTTAGCATTAGGGTTTTTTCTTTTTATAAATTACCAATAGGCTAGAGTGAATGGCACTTTTTACCCTACTTCTGTTACTGAAGTTGAATTTTTATTCTCAGCTTCAAAATCAAAGGCACAGAATATTGCTGTTTGCAAGTTAGTCCAGTAAGTAAATTCACTGTCTGTTTTAGGGAATAAGTGTATATTGGAAATTAGTAAAGGTAAGCAGTATTATAGCTTATTTGTTAACAATACCATCTTTTCTTAAGGAACAGTATTGATAATAATATGTACCTTATTAAAGATTTCACAGAAATTATAATTCCAGTCTGGACTGTGTTAAATATTTATAAAAAAACAGTATATTTTGATCTTGTTTTTTACCCCCCACCATCCATCATGATTCTTTTATGACTGGTTTAAGCAGAAAACACGTTAGTGATCTTTCTGAGCATAGCTGCTCTTAAAGAGATGGATTTTATAGAATCATTTAGATTGGAAAAAACCCTTGAAGCCATTGAGTCCAACCGTAAAGTAAACACTGCCAAGTCCACCACTAAATCACTTCTCCAGGTCTTTTAAGTACCTCCAGGGATGATGACTCAACCACTTCCCTGGGCAGCCTGCTCCAGTGCTTGACCACCATTTCAGTGAAGAATTTTTTCCTTATATCCAATCTAAACCTTCCCTAGTGCAACTTGAGGCTGATTTCTCTTGTCATATCCCTTGGGGGCAAAGACCAACCACAACCTCACTCCATCCTCCTTTCAGGTAGTTGCAGAGAGTGATGAGATCCCACCGTAAGCCTTCTCCAAGTTAAACAACTGCAGTTTCCTCAGCTGCTCCTCATAAGACTCGTGCTCCTGGCCCTTTACCAGCTTATGTAAGGGACAATTCCATGCAATAAAAACTTCAAATTAGTATTGCTGCTAGCATCTGATATCGTGTGTTGAGTGGGAGACAAGTAAGATTAGAAGCACAGCAAGAAAGACAAGTCGTGTTTGAAGATGTTTTGTCCATCAGCATGAGGCAACATAATACAGATTAGTGAACTGCACTAGTACTCTACACAGGATGTTTACTGTTAGGGTGGTGAGGCACTGGAATGGGTTGCCCAGGGAGGTTGTGAATGCTCCCTCCCTGGCAGTGTTCAAGGCCAGGTTGGACAAAGCCTTGCATGGCATGGTTTAGTGTAAGGCATCCCTGCCTATGGCAGGGGGGCTGGACCTAGATTATCTTAAGGTCCTTTCCAACCCTAACTATTCTATGATGGTGATGGTGGTAGCACAGTTGTATGCTTGGTGTGTAAAAGCAGCACCTTAGAAACAAGTTGCCTTTCTGTATGGATAAAACTGTGGAGTGAAAACAGACTTACAGTGGTGGCTGCCACCATGTGATTTATCTCTGAAAACAAATTATAACAAAAATAACAAATTGCTATTTTTCTTCAGAATCTGGATGGCCATAGTATCTACCCTGCGTGCTGCACCCTGCATATTGAGTTCTCCAAGTTAGGTAGCCTTGAGGTGAAGTACAACAATGAGAAAAGTAGAGATTTCACTCGCCTTGATCTTCCTTTTGGTGATGGCCAACAGCCTCTGGAGCTACCCATGGCTCCTGCCTATGGTAAGAAACCTTCAGTTTTAGTGATACGCAAGAAGGTTGCTATGCTTTTCATGTTGTGCTTATGCTCTAGATTCACATCAAGTTCATAGCAAGGTACATTTTGTTTACATTTGTTTGTTGGGTCAAATAAAGTTTGTATGCAAAGCAGAAAGTAATACTCAAGATATGTGAGTATCTGAAGCTATAATATGAGGAATGCACTTGGGCAAATTCAGAGTGGTGTGAAAAGCTGCATTTGTAAAATGCTGTGAAATTATATCATTGGTACAGGTAGTATAATAGATGTTGTGTATCAGAACGGCCAATGGCAGTCATTCAATGTTAACATTATTTGCCTAAAGCTGTTTGAAATCGAGTGTTTGAAGAGTGTTAGCTCTTGTTTGTTGTTATTTTAGGATAACTGCCTCCTGTAACAAACAAAGCTGCAAGAAACTTTGAAATGCCACACCTATACATATACACCCAGGGAGGCTGTGAATGCTCCATCCCTGGCAGTGGTCAAGGTCAGGTTGGACAAAGCCTTGCATGGCATGCTTTAGTGTGAGGTGTTCCTGCCGATGGCTGGGGGTTGGAACTAGGTGATCTTAAGGTCCCTTCCAACCCTAACTATTCTATGATTCTGTGATTCTATATATGTATGTTTTGTTATCAGCTTCTAAAAGATAAATTTGTAGACATTTTTGTGAATTTTAGAAGTCATTTCCATGATGTAGAGGATACAATGTCTGCTTGAAGCTACACTGGAGAAGCCTTTTTGGCATAAATAGCTCAGGTATCCTCATTTAATCAGCTTCAGTAATAATGCAAATCACCAAACAGATTAATATGATGATCTGGCAGAAGTATTCACAATGCGATTTGAGTGATTTTAGCTCTTTATCTTTCTCTCTAATGACAACCATTAGCACTAAGACACAGCTAAGAACTGTCTCAGCGTTGTGAATAGGTTGGGGAAGGGCTGGGAAAGAATTCCAGTTTTTCCTTTAGTTTTCTGTGATAGCTAGGGCAGATACTGGGTTTGGCTTGGGTTTTTCGGATAGCTGGCTTTGGTAGATTAGAGTAAGAAAGTGAGTTGCACCCACTACTTTCTGGATTGTTTTTGCTGGTTCCCTTGAAGGCAGGCCTTGGATCTTAATGCAATGTGCAACCATCTTTATAATGTTTTTGAGGATTTGCCATACATAACCATGGAAGCATGCTGTTATAGATCTGATGTTCTCATTAATTAGACTAGCACAATTTGAAATATCAATGAAAGGGGAAAGTAAAATTACAGTAGATTAAGGACAAAGTTGTTCATAGAGCAGAGATAACATTGTATGCATGCTTTTGGGGAATAACACATGAACACATCCCCATTTTCTTCCCCCTTACTCTTCCAGCCTTGTCATTGCTAGTAGTCATGTTTTCAGTCTGAACATTTACTGTAACAGTAAGAATGGAAGAGGTGCTGATGCAAAGAAGATTCTGATATCTTCATCAGAATTTGTAGTGCAGTCACAGTGAAGCAGCTGCATAGATATTTTTCTTCTTTAAAAAAAAAAACAGCTGTAGCCTGGAAGAAGCATGCTTCTAGCCTTTCAGTCAGTGGTGACAACACACATACTTTGCCGTAGGCAAAACTGATAGTCCCCAGTTGCATGACATGAGAAAAAGATATTGGGAGTCATGTTAGCACTTAGGCTTCTGATGTTGCTACTAGTGGATACATTTTTGATGGAGAGCTAGAAGAGAAAGCAGGTAACTACCAGAATAATACATGCAATTTTCTGTAGACTTGAAGTTATCCTACTTCGAAAACCAAACTGCTCTTGAAACTTGTTTTTTAATGTTCCTTTTTCTTTCTTTTTTTTTTTTTCTGCTTTTGCTTGCAGTGAAAAGATGCTGCACTATAGATAAGCAGATTTTGTGAATGTTCTGCATTTAAAGAGTTCCCTAACCCAATGACCATAAGCAGAGATACACAAATTAGCTTGCTTTGGAAGCTAGCCATGAAACAAATTATTTTACACATAAAAAGTACAAGGAATTCCAGATCTTTCTGCATTACCTCTGTTTGACAGTTTTTGTATGCCAGATTTTTGGTATCAGTGTGCAACACGCAGGTCTTATTTAGCAGAATAAAAGCGCTTTCTCTATTTCTTCATCAATGTTTCCATTGCCATTCCTGGATTGTGAATAAGTGATTAATATCAATATTGCCAGAACTTGTCGAGATAAAGCACCAGTGTGCATATTTCAAGAACACAATGACTTCCTTTGGTGTGATAAATGCATTCAGTTGTTCATATGAAGGACACTTTGTTGCTACAGATAAGAGGAGGTGTAATGTGAGGCAATATTCATGAATACCTGATCTGTGATGCCTGTTTCATTTGCTGGTTTTGTAATCCATAACAGATACTTCTTATACTATTGTATCATCCCTGTCAATGACCATCTGTTAGTGGATGTAGCTATTTTAGTCAATGGTGGAGGTTTGAGTAGTAACACAGACGTATTGCCAGGCGTGTAGGATGTATTTGCTAAATACATACACCGCATTTAAGAAAGTCTAGTGTGCCAACATATGCAAGAAAGCACAACTCAAGTTTGTATATAGCTATGTCTTAGAATACAAGTTAGTGTGCTGCCCTGGGTAACACTCACTTCCATATACTAACGTGAAAGTCACTGAGCTATCTTTGAGGTTGTTCAGCGCTTTTGATTGCCAGGAGAATCATTAAAAGCCCCTTGTTATTTATGAAATAATATGACCTGATAAAGTAGATCTCCTTAAAAAGCAAAATATACCTTTATGCATCTCAGTAACTAGTAAAATTCAGAACTTCAGTTTTATTGTAGTTGTTTGTATTGTTTTGCCTGTACTGGTTTTAGAAATATCTAGGGAATAGCTGTATCTCATCACTACAAAATGATCTTGAGTATACTTACTTCATGGAAATGTTTAGAATACATTTCCATTGTGTGAATAGAAACTGTGGAACATTGCATCACAGGTATCTTAATGTATCTTAACTTTAATGGATCGTACTCTAGGCTGTGCTTTACTGTCCAAACTTGTCTATATGACATCTTGCTATAGCTTCATTTTAGAAAGGACAGTTGAGGCTAAGTGGAATAATTGTCTTCAAATGTGGCTGAATTTGTCTTTGTAAAACATTGAATCTTGGATTTTAATGAGAATTTTTAACAAAAACATTTTATAAAGACATGATCACAGATTCTTACTGCTGAAGCCTCTTCCATTTTCTCAAAATTTTAAAATCTTAAAATTTTAAAATTAGATGTGTCTGCTCTCTCTAGGCACCCAAAATTTCATCATCCCGTCATATACAGGGGCTCCTGGATTTGCCCCAACCATGGCCTTTACTCCAGTTACAAGTAAGCTGCCGTTTTCTAAAAATGTAGTGTATGTATATGTGGCTAGTGGTCTATCTGAATACACTGGTTCACAGCAAATTGTTTTCAAACATTGCAGTTGGAACACAGTGCTCATTTGAGTCACTCCGGTTCTCTTTCTCATGTTACTCAGCAGAACTAATTTCAGAATAAAACCCCCAGATACTGAAGTATTTTATCATTTAGTAAATATGATAAAGAAATTAAATGCCATGATAAATATTACCTGCAGTTGAAGAAACTAAGCATATGTTTTAGTAAGAATCATAAGACTTCAGTGACATTCAAAGCCAAAGAAGGAAATCTCCCTTTTTCTGGCTATAAAATGAGAAATAAGTAGTCTTCTAGACTCAGTGATCTTTTCCTTTCTGTGCTGAATTATTTTTCTTCTTTCTTTGGCCTGTCCCTTTTTTTTTGTGTCTGTTGGTATAGCTGAATATTTCTTCATTCTGGAGGGGAGGTGATTTCTGCTTTATTGGTCAAATACTAGTAATAGCTAAATTCCTTAGAAGCATTTTTTTAATGGAGTATTGATGCTTTTTTGCCAAGTGTAACCTGCTTTTGTCTTCTCAAATGTCTTTTCTTCTTTGGGATGTGAAGTCATGCTATATTAATACCGTTTCAGGTTATTCCCTTCCAGTTGTTCCTGCATCACTTGGTTCTCTTGCTCCCACATCAGCAGTGCCTGCACCAGTGGCTCTTCCTGCAGTTACTACTGTTCCAGCCAATTCTGTTTTACTAGTCAGCAACCTCAACCCTGAAGTAAGTTTGTTTGGTGAAACCGATGCAAGTATCAACTTGTACCAACTGCGAGAATTCTTCTTGCAAATTGACATTAGCTAGAGAGGGAATCTCAATGCTGATAATGCAAAAAAAGAAAAAAAGAACAGCTCTATCCTTGTTTGGGATAATTTTCAAAATTGACGATGTTTGAAAACTCCAGTCAGCAATGAAAAGCTTTCCAATACAATTTACTTTCGAAAACCTTTGTTAGCAGGGTAGTTGGTAATTATAGAAAAGTCCATGGTCAGACGTGAGAAATGCGTGAGGAGGTAAACAACATACAACTAAACTTAATGGTGCCTCTGTTAATACGACTCCTCTGTGAGCTACTTTGTCATTAGAGAGACCAAAGACTTTTATTACAAAGCATGCAGAGTCAGAGGAACAGGAGGGAAAAGAAGATAAAAGCATTCCAAAGCAAAATCTTTAATTTTTGCAGCTTATCACAGGTTGGAGAGGAAGATCACAGGTGCATTTTGCTATTAACATCACTGTAAATCCATTTGAAAAAGTTAATAAATACACATGTTCCCATGTCATAATACACACAGATTGTATTATTTCAGATATATATATATATATATTGGCAGTAAAATTGCCAAGGACAGCTTGCATAGTTATTTTTATAGTGAAAATTATATAGTAACTTATGTTACTCAAGTACTACACATTGCTCTATGCTTTAGTAAAAGCAATGTACATCTCTTAAAAAAAATAAAAATTAAGAAAATCAATCTTTACAGGGGCCGTGACTAAAACCACAGTTCTGCTTGACTATGGATAAGCACTTCTACTACAGCAATTGTTTGTTTTACACACACATTAGACTTGCTTAACCAAACAGCTGATAAAATTAGGAGTTATTGGCAAAACGGAAGTTATTTATGTATTACTGAAGTTCCAAAATCTGTTGATAGCTTATTTAATCTTTAAGTAATTGCTGTATTTCTGGTTTTGTTCTGAGAGCTGAACTTAACAGTAAGCATCAAAAGAAACAGCTGCAGATTAGGACTGTAAGACAAGTCAACTTTCCTTTAATTTGTCAATATATCTGATCTGTAAGTTTCTGATGGTTGCTGTGGATACACACTCCACAAGCACTCTGAGTCTTAAAATAGTGTGGTTTTTAAGACTAAGGATGTGTGAAGCAAGGTCAAAGCTATTTTTTGGATATTGCTGCTTTACTTAATACTAATCATATATAAGAAGCTGTCATAGGATCATAGACTCATAGAATAGTTAGGGTTGGAAGGGACCTTAAGATAATCTAGTTCCAACCCCCCTGCCATAAGCAGGGACCCCTCACACTAAACCATGTCACCCAATGCTTCATCCAATCTGGCCTTGAACACTGCCACGGATGGAGCACTCACAGCCTCCCTGGGCAACCCATTCCAGCATCTCATCACCCTAACAGGAAAGANTTCATCCAATCTTGAACACTGCCACGGATGGAGCACTCACAGCCTCCCTGGGCAACCCATTCCAGCATCTCATCACCCTAACAGGAAAGAATTTCTTCCTTAGATCCAATCTAAACCTCTCCTGTTTAAGTTTGAACCCGTTACCCCTTGTCCTGTTACTACAGTCATATGGAACCTTGTGCTTTAATGCATGATACAACATAAATGCATTAAATAATGCTCAGCTTCTTGAAAGATAAGAAATAATGTATGACAGTGCTTATTGTTGGAAATACAAATTGTTGGAAATATATTTCTTGGCAGTGGTGTAACACTTGCTCTTCAGTAGTGGTTATCTGAGCCCTTCACTTCTTTTTCTGTGTATAGAAAATCTGGTTGACCTTATTTCAACTTATATTTCTCCCATATTGCAGGGTTTCAGTGTGCATTTCAGCATTCCCTCATGACTTTTAAATTAACTGGTTTTGTCTTCCAGAAAGTTTTTTTTTTAGTATAAGTATTGAAGTCTCCTTTGGTTACAAAATTTCTCCGAATAAACTCTGTGCTGAATTAAAATATTTGAGCCAGAAAGCCCAAACTCTCAGAAGGATTTACATTTTATATTGATAGTAATTGTTCCCTATTTAGTAATAATGCTGATGTTAAAAGGATATGGAGTTACACTTAAACTGCACTATCTGATGTTTTTAAGTAATTTAGATGTGTTTGGTACACATTTCAAATGTTGTGAGTTGAGAATGAGTAAGACTAAAGAGTGCGAGTAATGCTTCTGATACCCAGGTATTTTTGGTACTCAGTACTGGGAAAACCTTTTCCTCAGCTGAATCAAATTTGGCTGCATTAGGGTGTAAATTTCTCTTTGCTGCTTGGAAAGCTTGGAACACAAGGACATAATTAAAAATCACTGAAGGAAAGCTATTTCATTCAATATTTATCTTTCTGTTGTTAACTTCTAGTTGAATGCAATTTAAATACTGCTTTCTATCTGGTTCGTATATAAACATGGTATGTGTATCCATTTGAACATTTTGAAGGAACTCCTTTTAGTTTTAAGGTGTTGTCTGCTGTTTAGAAAATACGAAAGGGTCCTTGAATGCTCTTTTCAGTTTCTAGTTTAGCAAATGTCTTGTTTTTCAGGGAGTGAATTGCTAGCTTGGAAAGAATGAGCTCAAGTAATTAAGCCACTTGAAATATTAATAACTTCTTAATCATGACAGAATGTCTCTATTGATAAAAATGCATGAGCTGTAGTGTTAGAGTGTTTTAAGTATTTTATATGTGCATAGCAAATATATATTGACAAGAATGCTATCCTCTGTATTTATTGTAGTTAGGGAATGGCTTTTGAAGAGACAGATTCATGTATTATGGTACAGTATCTCTTCCATTCTTTTTGTTTACCATGCATTTATGGAATAGATTTCTTTTTTTGCATGGCTTTAAAAATAATGTACTCATTTTATCATTTAAACAGGCCATCACACCACATGGACTTTTCATCCTGTTTGGTAAGATACGTCATATATACCTTGAGGGCTAACATTCTTTTTATTTAGCTGATATATGCTTGCTAATGCAAGATCTATTTCTCTGTCTTTGTTCAGACAAGGCACAAGAGAATGCGCTAGTTTTAAAATTGCAGTTGTTTGAGTCAGTAGTTGAAGGCAACAGGTACCAAAATGGCACAATGTTTACAGCATCAGAAGAATTTTAGTATGTGGTCAATTTGTTTACCACAAAGAATAGGAAAGCAAAGTGAAATGAAAAAAACAAAGACTGAATCGGAGGAAGTGGAGTAAAGAATGGGCATGTACGTTAATTGCAAAGAACAATGTTTGTTGGCATAGTAATATTTAATATGCCTCTATTAAGAGGACTTTAACACTGTTGCAGTACTGAACAGCTGAATACAAATATGCTGAATTATAGAATCATAGAACCATAGAATAGTTAGGGTTGGAAAGAACCTTAAGATCATTTAGTTCCAACCCCCCTTCCATGGGCAGGGACACCTCACACTAAAACACATCACCCAAGGCTCTGTTCAACCTGGCCTTGAACACCACCAGGGATGGAGCACTTACAACTTCCCTGAGCAACCCATTCCAGTGCCTCACCACCCTCACAGTAAAGAACTTCCTCCTTACGTCCAATCTAAACTTACCCTGTTTAAGTTTTAACCCATTACCCCTTGTCCTATCACTACAGTCCCTAATGAAGAGTCCCTTCCCAGCATCCCTGTAGGCCCCCTCCAGATATTGGAAGGCTGTTACAAGGTCTCCACGCAGGAGACTAAAATCCTGTGGGATTTCCCCCATTTCCGAGCCTCTGAAAATAATACACAAAATTTAAAGATCTCCTTCATACTAATATTCTAACCAACCTGTTTAATGAGGTGATTATTCTTTGTAACCATAATGTCAGTGAAAAACTCCAGATTTGCCCTTGTTTGTAGTAATGCTCTGGACAAATTTTCTTCCTGGATTTTCACAGGTATATATGGTGATGTACATCGTGTGAAGATCATGTTTAAGAAGAAAAGCAATGCATTGGTTCAGATGGCGGATGCAACTCAGGCTCAGTTAGGTACTGATTTTTAAGGCACAGTTATGCTTTAAACTAGAGTGTGATAAAGATGAGGAATTTGCCATCTGCGAGTGACAAAAGCATAAACAAATGAAATCCATCATCATGATGCTTACTACGGACAAGCTTTTCCTTTTTAATGTTAAAACATTTGCTTCATGTAAAAAACATATTTTCCTGTAGTGGTTAAAAAAAAGATAAATCCTGTGAATCTCAATCTAGTCAATGATAGAATTAAAACATTATACTATGTTCTTGTAGCTTATTTCACTAATGCATCATGCAGTTTTACTGGAGTTTATCCTATATCTAGCTATTTAAGGATAATCAACTGCTCTTAATTGAAATACTGGTTTGCATTTGTTTTTAAACTGGAGTATATCTTACATTCTTATACTTGTTTTAAATCTAATGTTATGACATAGCCCACCTTGTAAACATGGAAGTTGCAGTTTAAATTTAGAATGTGAACTCTGACACTAAATAGAAGGCAAAGAATCCTTTTTTCTTCCTTTCCCTCCATTCCTGTTCTAATTGTATTTCTACTGGTCAGCTATGGGTCACTTGAATGGACACAAGCTTTATGGAAGGGTTATCCATGCTACTATTTCAAAACATCAAATAATTCAACTTCCTCCTGAGGGACAAAACAGCAATGGTCTGACGAAGGACTATAGCAATAGCCCGCTACATCGCTTTAGGAAGTCTGGCTCTAAGAACTTCCAAAACATCTTTCCTCCATCTGACACCCTGCATCTCTCCAACATCCCGTGAGTATCTACATGTGTGATGCTCTTGTAAAGATGGTTTTTAGGTTATGTTCTTCAGTTACATAATCTGATATAAACTTTACATTGCCTCAGCCTTCTACAGTTTCCTAAGAATTTGGATCATTCTGCCATAGAATTAGCAATAAGTGAATCCTTTAACTTGCCACTTTTTATGCTTAGCAAAGAATAGAACTTATCGAATGCTCTTCTTTGCATTTCAGTACAGTTTACATTTGCTTGAGAATATGCTTTTGCTTTACAAATATTAAGTCCCGTGTTTATAAATATTTGTGAATATTAAATTCATGGGTCTTGAGATAATGTACTGGAGTTACATTACATCAGATTTGTGACTGGCATCGTCTAATGTAGATGCAGATTTTAATCATTCTAACACTTTTTAAAGAATTGTTTCTACATAGAGGGGAAGTTGTTATAAAGAAAAAGTATTAAGAAGCATGTTCTTTAAAACTGGACCAACGTTTTTTCCTATCTAGAATGTTGTCAACAATGTGAGGATTGAGAGCCAAGCATAAGTTTTTACAAGCATCTTTTGTTCAACAACTGAGCAGGGAGGGAAAAGGGAAAACTATGGAATTTTGTTCAAATTAAAAAAAAAAAATAAATAAAAAATATAACAAAAAACAAACCCCAAAACCACTTAAAAAATGGCTTTCTGAGTAAAATAGAAAGCTTTCGAAGTTGAAAATACGTGAAGCACACTTGCAGCAGTTATAAGATGAAACGTATTTCTGAAGATATTGGTGAAGATCTTAAGTGATTTTTATTCAATCCTAATTTAACTAAGAGTGGAACATGGTAGGATGAAAAGTGGTAGAGTGTATCTCAAATGTATATATAGCACATTGTGGTACTAAATCTTAATGTCAAAGCCAAGATGTTTGAGCTAAAGTCAACATGGCTTGAGTTGGTGGAGATGGTTTTGCTGTTCAAATTTAATTTAGAAGCCAGAACTGAGATTTTGATACCATTACAGAACCCTGTATTCTTTTACAAGTTGTGAGGGGGCTTTGTTTCAGTTTTGTTTTGTTCTTCATTTTAAATAGGCCTTTTATTACTGGTAAGGATATGGAAAACCTTTTTGAAAATGCCGGATGTACAGTGAAAGCCTTCAGATTCATCCAGTAAGTTCTCTTGGAAAAATGCTGAACAAATTTTTCACCCTGGAAGAGGGCTAATTGTTTTTTTGAGAAATAAATATATATAAATGAAATAATAAATAAATGAAAAATATTTAAATCTATAGTCAAAAGATGCACAGCTATGGCAATTTTTGAGAATCCAAATCTTAAAATTTGTAATGGCAAACTATGTTAGCATAATTAAATGAAAAATATTCAGCCTTTTGATTAATTCCGCTTGTGTTCAAAGTACAGTAAGTTCAAGTAAAGTAAATACTCTTTTCTTTAAAAAAAAATACTGGCTGTGAATATGAAAAATGTCGTATAAAAGAAGAGAATGAACCTGCTCTAACATTCATTAAAAGTTGCTTGGCAGCATTATTTTAGCATGGTCATACCAGCTAAATAATCCCACATGCATGCACGTTACAAGTATTTCTTAGAGATCTTCAAGCTGTATTTTGACCCTGCTTTTCGAAGCGTGGTGTAGTGGAAGAAAGGGATGGCTGTAGGCCATTGATCTGCAATATTTCTGTATCTCCTCATTTTAGCATGTGCATAACTAGCTCTGATTCCCTGTATGAGTGTGTTCAATGTGTGTGATGTGGCTGAAAAAATGCTTGTGCCAGTCACTCTTCTGTGTTGGCTAGTGCAATGAAAATTTGTTCAGGATTAATAATGGTTTTTACTGTACTTCAGGGAAGATTGCAGAATGGCTCTTATCCAGCTGGGCTCTGTGGAAGAAGCATTTCATGCTCTCATTGTGCTTCATAACCGTGACCTTGGAGAAAAGCATCACCTCCAAATTTCCTTCTCAAAACATACAATCTGACTTTTCTGTGAACTTTCCATTTAAGACTGCATCACACATTAAATAAAGTCTTCAAATAGAGATGGAAACAGCTGTAACCAGCTCTGTCTCTTAACAGAAAAAGCTCATTTGTACATAAAGTATTAGGTGATTATCATTTCTAATTTAGCTGCCAGTATGTGATCAAAGTTCAATGTTCATTCATGGAACAATTCTCCTCTGAAAGTGCTTTAGCAACAATATTTATCCCCAGGTTTCCTACCTAAAGTTAAATTTTGAGAACATCCCTTTAGCTTTTTTTTTAAATTGGCCTTGCAAAACAGTTCAGAGATTTTTACACTATACCAAACAAAAAGTACTTCTAACAAAAATAATAGTAAATCTACACTACACAGATTAAACACTAATTTGAATGTGAAATAATGCTTGGGTTTCTTGAAGAAAAGCAAGCATTGGCTGTGAGTGTCCTCTAAATAGTATTTATGTCACCGGGGTAGGTGTTCATAGTTTGGCAAGACTTTACAAATAACTTCTTTTAAAAGCAAACTGTGGTATAACCCGTAACTTATGGATTAAATTCTTAGAGAACAGGCAGTGCCTTCTCACTGTAGCATAAAAGATATTTGACAAGTTCCTTCAGGGGATGGTGTCAGACACCTAGCTTGACTTAGCCCTGGCATTAATTTCTTTTTACTATGAAGTGATGTATGCTTTAGAGAAAATGGGAAAATAGTCCTGATATCAGTGATCTTTTTTACATTTCATTAAAGAATAAAATGTTTACAATATTATTGAAAATATTCAGGTCTTTGATGGTTTGATAACTTTTTAAGAAGTTATTTTTGTTAAGGCCATCTTTGGAGCAGAAAAATTGAACCTTGAGAGTTTTTTGTGCCACTATAATGTCTAATACTTAAATTCCTATGTATTTACATAATTTCTTAATATGTGCCTTACTATATGCTTATGATACAATAGCTTAGAGTTTTCTCTGAAGTGTCTTGAAAAATATATTGTGGGTTTTCTCTTCATGGTCTTCTTAGAAATGTTTTCCTTGATACTTTTGTTCCCAGAGAGTAATCTGAATTCCAGTCTTTTGTGCTTTGGTTAGAGATTGGATAGAGATGGGAATGATTTTAATGAGTTTAAGTGAGAATGAGTTTAACTTCTTGTGTAATTGCGTGGGGATTCTTCAAATTTACCTGGTTGCAGTTACTTAATGCCAGTACTTGGCTAAAAAACATGCACTAAAAAAAAAAAAAAAAGCCTATAGAGAAAGACTATGCAGCAAATTTCACCTCAGTTTCTGGACTCATTTAAAATTTTAAGGGGCATCTGAGTTGCTGCATATTTTTCCCAGTATTAATCTTTAAGTAATAAAAAGNAAACATGCACTAAAAAAAAAAAAAAAGCCTATAGAGAAAGACTATGCAGCAAATTTCACCTCAGTTTCTGGACTCATCTAACATTTTAAGAGGCATCTGAGTTGCTGCATATTTTTCCCAGTATTAATCTTTAAGTAATAAAAAGCTGTCATTCTTTCCCTTGTAAGTAGGAAGAAATATTTGATAGTGGGTGTATAGATCTCTTTGGAGAATATGCTGAGATAGAGTTAGCTTTGGTGTTTAAAGTACATATAAACTTTTGTGATTTTTGTTGCAAAAATTAAATTTCATTAGAAAAAATTTTCTTTCTTGTGTTAACTACCTTTTAGAGAGGTATTCCTCTCAAGCATTCCCTTTATTTACTTCTAACGACTGCTGAAATGTTTAGCCACTTTGGGGTTTTTTCATAAATTTGTACGAATTGTAAGACTTTCTATCCTTTGCAAAGAAAAAGCATGTTTCTCACATGACCTTAAGTATTCTGTATTAAGTGTTTTCAAAATTTCTCTGTATTATTTCTCAAAATCTTTCTGATTTTGAGAAAAACTAGCTTGCCTTCTTTTAACGTATGTAAACCACTTGCAACAGCCAATCGCAGTAAAGATGATGCTATTTGACAGTAGGTAAAATGCTGATTAAATACATATGCAGTGATAATAAGTGCTGTACAACACAAATAAATAAGTATTCAGAATATACTATTTATTAAAAAGTCAAATTGGCTTAGGAATAACACAGAATGTTACCACTGAAATTTAAGGTAGTCTTTCTATTTTCCTCCTTCAGAAATAACTAATTCAGTTTTGTGACTTTGAAACCCAATTCTGGGGTGCCAGTGCATGATACAAACTTACGCATTTATGATTTTAGCCAAGTGCAGTTGTAAGAAGGCT
Organism: Agapornis roseicollis; assembly: GCA_002631895.1. Taxonomy (NCBI): domain Eukaryota; kingdom Metazoa; phylum Chordata; class Aves; order Psittaciformes; family Psittacidae; genus Agapornis; species Agapornis roseicollis. Next base: position 20,833 of record NDXB01020474.1, read on the forward strand.
TGCTCATTTGCATACACTCTTTTTTATCAGGAGACTTCATGTCTGTTTTACCTTGTTAGCAATCACACTGATATCAGTTAGAGAATCTTGCTGGACTGGGAACATTCCTTGTTTATTGCACATAAATTGCTTTGATAATACCATACCATTATCCATAAAATATGGTTTGTCACTTTTCTCAAGAATTTCAGCTACAAGGGAGAGGAATCATGTTAGATATGAATGTAACTCTAAAGCAGGAAAAATGGAACCTTAAGTTTGAGATCTAATACTGACATGTGCAATATCAGGAGTGGTACAGGGATACTGATATGTGTATACAAACATGTGAATCATGCATTTTAATTAATTGACTGACAGCAAAAGATGGGAAAGCTTCATCAAGCATAAAGGTATAAGGGCCTCTGACTTTCTCTCAAAAAGAGAAAGGATTAGTTTCTCTTTTAACTTAGTGTGAGAATATAGCTAATATCAGCTCTGGACTCTTTGCTGTTTGAAATGTAGACACCTGTAGTTTGTATTAGAAGACATTTATGGTTTTTTAGTATAAGATGACTCTTGAGTGGTTTAAAGATTAAAAAAATAAAGGATTTTTGGTTTTGTTACATATTTATTGTGTGTCTTGTTTTCATTCTCCTTTGTTATACTCTTGTATTTGAGATATTTCTGTCAACTTAATTTTAGATTTGTGTATATTTTAAAGATGCTGCTTCTTAGGGAGATGTGCTTTTACAGGAAGTGGAGACAAGCTTCAAAACTAACAGTGCATCTTAGTATTTGGTCTGCAGAATGAAGGCACTAGTTAAGGCTAGTTTATCTCAATCAGTAGTCTGCCTTAAATAATTTAAAGCAAACCCATAACCCCTTGTTTATCATAATGAGTTGTTAGTGAAGGATCAGGACAAAAGGAGTAATTCTTAGACTTTATGTTTGGCTCTTTAGTACCTGGCTGTTAAAGCACAGTTGCATCTCATTTCTTGGTTGTCTGAAGCATATAAGAGCCGTGATACCTGAGGGGGGGAGCGGGGAAGCAAGATATGGGAAAGAATGGGATTATTCTACAGATTCTTAGTGATGTAGGTTGGAAAGGATCCTCTGGAGGCCTTAATACTGTCTCAAAGTTGAATTAGGGCCAACTTCGAGCAGTTGCTCAGGGAAATGTCCAGTTCAGTATTTCCAAGAATTGCGATTTTACAAATTCCTTATTGTCCTCACTGTTCCAGTGCTGGACTAACCTCATTTGAATGCCTCATTTTTTATGTACTATGCAAATAGGTTTTAAACATACTGCATCCTATGACTATGGCCTTTTGTCCTGTAGCTGTGCAAACTGCTTGTATAACAAGAAGATTCCAGCTCCATTTTGTCTGTACAGTGGCCTTAAGTTGTTGAAGATAGATAGGTTCATAATTTCTTTAACAGAAGTTCTAATTTCTGTTTAAATTATTTGTGAATCATAGTGTAATCAGGAACTTGTACTCTAAGCCACTAGTGGTTGTATCCTGGCTACAGTTACTGGAACGGTTGAGGGCAGAGCTCTCTGCCTATGTATGTATTAAATCCACAAATCGGCTTTGGGTCACCTCTAGCTCTGTATTTTTTTTTTTGCATATTCACCCTCAGTTCAAAGTGTGCGATAGCCTTTTTAAGAACCTAGGACCAGCTTAGTGCCTTTCCAGGTGACCTGTGATTGCATAATGTTAAAACTTTTGGTTCATTTAAATTTCATCATTTCATCAGGTCTTTGAACATCAGAAGAATTTCTGAACCTTTGGTTTGTAATTTGCCTTGTCTGCTGGTCATGTCAGCTGCACTTACTTTTTGTGCACTGATTTTATGCCCAAGATGTTCCATATACGTGAGACGATTTGTCTACATATGACACTTTTAGATTACAGATGGCAACTCGTCTGCATGCTGAGAAGACTATTTACCTCTCTGATAATACTACCAGTGTGGTTTGTGTAATCAAGTATCTTGCCATCCTCTGATTCCCATCAGTAGGAAAGTGGTGAGTTTTTTTCTTATAAGAGATATGGACCTACTTCTTGTCATTGTATACTGTTTGGTCATACAGCTGTTTTTCAAATGAGAGGTCAACTGCTTACAAAATGAGTTGTTTTCCCTTTACCTTTTGCTCTGTATGTTGTTATCTACAGCAGAAGTACCTTTTCTTTGTATTATCTTCTAACTGTCTTCTGAGGATTTGTTTGCTATATGCAAGATTGTTTGCCTGCTCTTTTCAAAGCAAATCTGAACAGTTAGGGATTGTGAATTATTTCAAGGAAGAATGGAGAATTTCAGAAGTATTTATGTTCACGGCTTATTGAGGGGAGGGGGGAGTGATGACACACAAAATTGGACCAAAGTTCATGTGCCTTCAGTAGTTTCCAATGTAGAGTTTTTTCATTTCTATTTCTGTCTTAAGTCTAATACATACTATTTTCCCCTAAAAGCTGTATATTTCCATTGTTAAAAATGAATGTTTTCTACTGACTATACAAGAAGTGAATTACAGCTATTTCAGCTTTTTTTTACCATTGCAGTTTTATCTTTTGTACCACACCTATTTCTAGTTTTGGATAGTAATAACATGTTGTGCCTGGAGCAGTCCTAAAGAAATTAAATGCTTACATAGATGAAGAAAGCTTTTACCTTAGCAGGGTAATTTTGTTGCTGTAATCAGTTTTTCAGTTCTTGGAAGCTGTGCATTGTTTATGAGTGGGAAGCTACCACCTATGTACTTAGTTAATTTTAATAATTTTCTAATTCTTCTTGAATATGTTACCCACTTTCTGCAAAGGTTCACCCTAGAACTGCAGCAGCACAAGACAAAGGTTGCTAGCCACGCACATTCTTGCATCAGAACATCACCTCATTCTCTGACCAAAGGCTGATGGTTCTGGTTTTACTGAGACATCTTCTGGAAAACCTGTGTTCTATCTCATGCTCATTTCTGATGGGAAGATCCAATGCAAAGTGGCCTTTACCTGAGATCACTATTGGTGGATGAAACCCAGTGGAAAATGAGTGTGAAATAAGAAAAAGTTTAATGGACTACTTTTACTGCAGTATTAAACATATAAAGCATGGCTAAGAATTGCTGACTTTTCCTCATTTTACATGATCTGTCCATACATGTTCCCTCTCAGTTTATAAAAATGTTCATCTAACCCAAGAAAATGCTGTAAATATTTGTAACATCGCATTTTGTGTTGTTTTTTTTTTAAAAAAAAAAAAAAAATGGAAGAAGTGGGCTGGAAAANATGATCTGTCCATACATGTTCCCTCTCAGTTTATAAAAATGTTCATCTAACCCAAGAAAATGCTGTAAATATTTGTAACATCGCATTTTGTGTTGTTTTTTTTTTAAAAAAAAAAAAAACTGGCAGAAGTGGTCTGGGAAAAAAATGAAAGTGTAAAGTGTTTTATATAAAAAAATAAAATGTATACTTCAATAAGCAACAGCCTTAATTTGTAAAGCATCTTTGTGTTACTGTATAAAAAGCATTCTGTATCTGTTGGTATGACTTAGAACTGAAAAGAAGATGTAATATTAAAGAAACCTGTTTTCTGACTAGGTACTGCATGCTTAATTAGGGTTTTTTTTAATGCTGTTTCTTTTAGTTTAGTGTATTTGCTGATTGCTTGGTATCTATACCTAACTCTACTTGTTGTAGCATGCCTTTTAATAAATGGCATTATATCTGTACTCTCCTAAATTTTCCTGTGTTCTTGTCTATTGCTATGCGGTTTGGTGGTTTCTTGGGTTTGTGGGGTTTTTCCTTATAATTATGCAGCTAATAATCTCTTATTTTCTTGTTGATTTTTTTTTTTGTTTGTGTGTTGTTTTTTGGTTGGTTGGTTGGTTTGGGGTTTTTTTCATGTGGTAGAATACATAGGTGAGGGGAAGCATGGGAAGTAGAGGCAGAGGAGAAGAGACCTTGAAGTGAAGCCTCTCAGAGACTATTTCCAGACCAATGCTTTTGCTGTTGACCAGAAACACAGCTCAGATGCTGCAAAAAAATGCAACAGAAACTGTCCATTGACAATGAGGACAAACCTCTTTAGGATACTGTAGGGTAGCAACATGAGTTGCTTGACCCAGAAAGAGCTCTTATAAGGAGAATACTACTTTAGTCTCAAGTTTACTTTAGCTTAATTTACTTTATTAGAGAATGATACTTTAGTCTCAGTCCTTAGTATTTGCTGCTTAGACCAAATCAGTTTATCCAGGTAACACTTTTTATGCCCTGTTTTTTATTTCCAATCTGCTTCAAGTACAGCTAGCCAGTGTCCATCTGAGAGAATCTTAGCTCTCAATCCAAACATTGCATATTGTTTGGTTGAAAAGCAATGGCATACCTTCTATGGTACCTGCATTAGATGTTCCGTGTAACGTATTTTTAGCTATGGTTTAACGGGTTCTCTTCTGTGTCCATGTGATGTCCTTCTGTGATGAAGGGTTTGTAACAGCTTTTATTGAGGGTTCTGTGTGGGTTTTCCTCCCCTCCAAAGACCATCTTGGTCTGAAAAGCCACATTATTCCATGCTTGGAAACTTTAGAGGACTAACTGAAGGATATTGTATAATGTTGTAGGTGCTGTGATTGGGTGCAGGCTCTATTTCTACTCTGCTATGTAGGTATCTTGTACACCCATAGAGGACGCATTTGCAGATGTTGCTTGGTGGACAAGTATCCTTGCCTGTAAAAATAAAAAACAAGACATAAGGTTATTTCAAAAGCTAAGGGAAGTAGGATAAGCCTTCTGCTCAGTTCTGTGAATTCTGTTGACTATCTGGGAGGAACTGTTTCCAGCTCCATGAGTTATTTTAGTCACTGCAGTGTGGATGGGTGCTTGGAGGAAGGATTGTGAGTTCTTTTCTCATTGAAACCTTTCAGTTAATGCTTGACAAAAAATGAAATTGTCAGGTTTAGTTCTTACCAAAGAATATAGCAACGTTGCTGGCTGATTTTTCAGCATTTCTAAACCATTCTTTCCTTCCTTTCCCTCTTATTTTCAATTGTATCCCAAAGCCAAATTGGCTCAAAGCAGTATGAAATCTAACAGTACCAAGAGTGCATTCAGCAAAATGTCATTTCTTTATATGCAGATTTGGTTCATCTCAACAGATGTGGAAATATCTTGTGAATTGTGTAATTAAGGTTCCTCATTTTACAAAGCTGTGAAAGCAGTTTCTCTGTTTAAGAGCACAATAAGTTTCTGAAAAAAGGTTTGCTACCTAAGTACTCTTTTCTATCACATCTATTAACTGAAAGTTGTTTCTACACCTTCATTCGCAATGAAGTTTGGTTGTGTTACCTTTGGTTACATGGTTATTTTCCTTTTGTATGTTCTCAGTGTGACTGAATAACTTCAAATTCTCTCTTGCTGAGGCTTTAATTATCTTGCAGAAAGCATAAAGGGTTCACTCTTTCCCTGTATGTGTTTCAACAAGCTCATCCTTTCTCAGAATCTTCACTGGTCTATCAGATGATGAACTAGTTGATTTTGCAAGGAGACCTGTCCCAATTGCTGAGTGCCTTCTGCTTCAACAGTAAATGATAATACACTCTGCTCTTTGAGTTCTCAAGCTTAAGCATCTCTCAGGATAAGATCTTTCAATGTTAATTCAGTCACAGGGATAGGCAACACCATGCTTCTTGATGCTAAGATCTGTTAATGCCATAAATGTCTTTTTCCCTCTTTCTACTCTGAGTTGGCAATGTTGGTTACAACCTGCCTGTCACAAGACGGCATGGGCTAGTTTCACTTTCAGGGTGTGCTATCTGTGCTTGTAAAATTCCCAAAGAACTTCCTGGAACTCTATAAAGCCCTTATTCACCACTCAGTTCAGGACTAAGGCTGCTGCTTGTGTAAACTGTTTTTCTTTAAGTAACGTGTTCTAGTACTATGTATCTTCCGCTGTTACAGCAGCTGTTTATTCTGTGGACCGTAGATCCTTGGGAAGATCATGGTTGTAACTTAGATTTTATTTTGATGCATTAGACTTTAATAAAGGTCCTTAAGAAATATTTTCACAGTCATATTGCTACCCATCAGCAGGAAAATAGACAAGTTAAAAATTGCTTCTTAAGGGTCAGACACAACCGTAAGATGTTACCAACATCCTCTCTTGCTGGGGTATCTCGGTCACTTACCTGTCTCATTTAGTCTAGCAGAAAAATAACACATTTCTGGACAAAAACGACCTTCAGAGGCTGCTTAGAAAAGCACAGTTAATATGCACAATATTTTAATCTCGTGATAGCCTGCAACAAAACATGCAGCCATTGTATTTTTATGGTGCAATAACAAATGTTCAGTACTAGACAGAATTTAACCTTCAGTTAATGAGGTAAGTGGTCTCCAATTGACAATCTATTTCTGAATAGCAGTATTGCTGATCATCTTGGAGAGTCTTGTGGTAATATTATAAACTGTTTGAAGATAAGTAAGGCCATCAGCTTTGCAATTAGTACATAAAGAAAAAGAGGAAAAAAAAGACTAGATGACCTCTTATTTCTCTAGAAATGTCAGTCTTATGTCTTTAGTACAATTTATGATAACACACGAATGTCATCACTCATGGTCTCTTTCTCTTCTGGTTTCCAGTAACTGTAGAAATAATAGTTACATACCTAACTGAATTTTGAGAGACCAGACAAAAGCTCTTACTTTTTATATGCCAAAAATGAATGCATCATGTTATGAATCTGAAACCCAACTCGTCCTGCTGGCCTTGTGGTACTTTCTAATTGGGGTAACAACAGTTTCTTTAAAACTGGATAAACAGCACATGAAAGCTGGATTGTTCACAAAACAACTCAGGGAGAGAAAGTCAAGGTAGTTACTAGGACAGGTTTGGTTATTGGATTCTTCCCATCTTCTTTCCCATTTCAAAGTGTTGATGCAAATATGAGATTGACAGGTGGCAAAACACAGTTTTGGTCTGCAGAGAAAGAAGCTGTGGGTAAAGGATGTCCAGGTGCCTGGACAGCTTGAGAACTGTTTGGAGTATCTAGTCAGTAGTTGGGTTTCCCTTCTTATATGTTGTGTGTATGGAATTTTTTCATTTCATAGATAATATACTTTGATAAGTTGCCATATGTCTCATCTAAGCATTATAGCACATCTACACTGAACTTGCCCCAAAATGGCAAAGAGAAGGATAACAGAGTCAGTGGGATTTGGTTTTCTTTCTGTACCTGTCAAAGAAATTATCATTAATTGTTGCCTTATCTCTAAGTTGTTATTAAGTTTTGTGCTCCTGCAATAGTAAGACCAGCACCCCTGTGGACAAGCTTGGGGAATCTGGCAGAGAAAGAAGAATTAAGCTTATTGCCCAGTTTTTCTCTTTGGATTTTAGCAGGTACTGGTGGGATCAGAAAGGAAAAGATGGCTGCTCATTTATCTGGAGTTAATAAAATCACAGCACTAGGTTTTGTTTGGTTT
>NDXB01020474.1:28574-58154 GCA_002631895.1 Agapornis roseicollis
TTTTTTTTTTTTTTAATAATCCGTGAAAGGGATGCTGTTACTCTGCATCTCTCTCTTAACTACTGCCTTCAGTTAGCATGGCCCTCAAAATAATGGCACAGCTTGTATATAACAGCATGGAACAATCAGAAGCAATGACTCATCAGCAGCTTTCTCACATGATATTCCAAGATACAGCAACACTGGAATACTGCCCCATAAGCTCTCTGATGCTAAGTCTTTGTGGTTTAAAATTGAGGCAGATTGTAGTGACATCAAATCTTCTATCAAAGAAGATTACATTGCATCATCTCAGGCCTGCTTTTATGGTATTAAGCCTGAACACACCTATGTAGGAATATTATCCCAGTTTTACAATTAAGCGGGAGGGAGAAGCATAGAGAAACACGAAGTGGTTATCTTATCAGAGATTACAGTGAGTTTTTGGCAAAGCTCAGTTTGGGCTCTGACTCCTATGCTAAAACCCACAGATAGCAGACGCTTTGCTCTGTAGAATCACTCTTCTGATTAGCAGCAACTGTCAGTAGGCTTTATCACCTACCATGCTCTTGCTATGAGATGTACATGGCATGCTCTGATGTCTGTTTCCTCCAAATCCTATTCTTGAGGGAGAAGAATTCAGTATTTAAGGTTCAAATTCAGGTATTTCTCAGTTCAATTCTTTTGCAGAAATCTCACTTCTTCTTTTTTTTTTTTTTTTTTTGACTTCATTCGTCAGGAGTTGAGACACCTGAGAGTACAGAGATGCTGCAAACAACTCAAGCAGTAACATTTCCTTTGTAGCAAAATTCACTACAGAAGAATGCTTTCTTCTGCACCATATTTACTGAAGCATTTTCTTAAGAAGATAAAAGAGGGTCAGCCAACTTTTCTGTTATTTCTGCTTCAACAATTGCTCTTGCTTATTCTGGAAATTAAGAGGATAACCAGAGACTAGTTATTAATCTGATTCACTTTAAATAGGCAAGAGCGGCAGAACTCAGGTGGAGAGAACCTTCCATCAAGTTGCAGTTACTCTTTCCATTGCCAGCTGGAAAGCAGTACCTGCTACCAAGCTGTTTATGAAGGCATTTCATTATGAATAGCTGAGAGATCTGTTAACAAAGATGAATTACATTTATTCACTCTGCTTGAAGATGTTTGTTGTGTTTTTAAAAATGTATTTGATGAAGAAGTCATTAGTAGCACATATTTTGCCTTTATGTGTCAGAATAAGTAATGAAATCTATGACAAATACCCTTGCAAAAGAATGCGATTTAGATGACACAGTGACATTCACTGTCTGTAAAGGAGACAGAACAAATCCAGATGGCTGAGGAGCTGTTTAATCCTGCTTGTCTTTCTAATTTTCAATCACCTTAATTTAAACAGCTGCAAAGAAAAACTGCACAGGAAACTTCCAAGTGTCTCTGGATGAATTCAATTACTTTGACCATCACAATTGCTTTCTTATCACAAAGAAGAGAAATGGAAGCAAATACTGGTACAGATGTCTTCTGAGTAGTGAGACTGAATGCTAATAGGGACAAAGGAAATGTTGCAGGTCCTTGAAGTTTGACAGTGAAAAGATTCAAAACCTTATCCTATCCAGAACACAGAATCTATGTGGACATTATCCTGTGTTTTCATACTAGGATACTGACCTGTCCTACACAACTAAATCTTTAATTGTCTTCCTAAAGGAATGAACTCAGGACTTGCACAGGTAACTTCAGAGCAGAAGTGATCTGTGACTCATTTCAGTGGCTGATTCAAACCTTTATCCAGATCTTGAAGGGTGTTGGGAGTCTGTTGTGAACTGAAAAAAAGGACATAATTTAACTTGAAGTTAATTTAACTGAAATTTAAGTTGAACCTTAGATTACCATTGTCAGATTACAAAGAGGGCAAAGTAGTTGAACAGATTGTTTGGGATTGCTATGAATTCCACATCACCGCCACTGTAAACAGCAAGTTAGACAAGTGTGTCAGGAATCATTTAAGTAGAACCTATATTTTCCTATAAAGGAAAAAGAATAATGACCTCTCAATATCTTTCAACACTTCATATGATTGTGCTTTAAATTTAGATATGCAAACAACATATACATAATTTAAAGGAGCCGTTTTGAGTAGTTTTCTTCAGTGTATTTTCTTCAGCTGATACACTTCCTTGTTACTTTCTTTAAAGAATGTCTATAGTACATTTTTTAACTCATTCTCTTTATAATATAATGAGGCTTGCTGCCAAAATTATTTTCCTGTTTGCTGTGTGAGGTGTTCATAATTATAAGCAGTTGCTCCCACTATTTTTTTATGAAAGGAACAGCAGAAATTGCAGCTATTAGTGGGTCTGCGACTTGTTGGTCTGCTGTGAGAGAGAAAAACCCTATCTAAACCACTTTTAATATGTGGTGCAGAATAATTCCCCTCTGAGTCATTCCTTGTTGTGGTGAACTACTTGCCACCACTGTGAATGTGTGCCTCCAATTTCAGTGATTTAAGATAGAAATATGCAGTTCTGACATCTATAGACTGTTGTTCCACAAGTAAGGTCGATTGCAATGTAGCTGGCCACTGCTGAAGACACAGGTCACTCTGTGGCCTGATCAAGGTGAATAAGGATAGCAGAAGCTGGTAAAAAATGTAGGCAGAACAATAATTAAGTTGTTGGCACAGGCCAACTTACATAAATCAATAAAACTGGTAGGTTTATGAAACTCTGTTTTGCTTCCATTAAAATCAGATTGTTCTGTTTTTGTCGTAACTCCACAGACACAGCATAAGATGAGGTTATGTCACTTAAATGCAGTGCTGGTGGAGGAACCAACTGTGTTAACATTAAAAGGCATTAATGGAAAGCCAACATAGCACGTGAGCAAAGCCTTGTTGGGAAGCTCTTTAGAGTGTCTCAAGTATGTCTCAATCTACCTTGGTGTTAGGCTTCCCCCATTCACGTCTTTGGCAGTACCCTACCGTAGCCATGACAACTGGCCAACTGTGTTTGCAGATCAATACAAGTTCACACAGCTCTCTAAAACTGCAGCCCATAGACCTGAGTGAGGGCTGTGAGTTTCAGGAGATCATCTTTCTTCTAGAAGACTCTTAAGGCAGCACCACTGATACTTAAAAAACAGGCTTCTGGGATTTCCCTCTGGTGAAGGCCTACAAGGAGAAGGTGTTACTTCATTTCAAGTACAAGGGCTGGTGGTTTACAAGGGTTTCATCCATTTGCAGCATGGGGAACGTGCAGATGGCACCAGCAGCACTGTGCAGCAGTGCAGTAGAACGCTGGCCCTTGCAGATGGTAGGGCCAAGGCCCTGCTGATGGCCACTTCTCCTCCACACCATGGACCGAGAGGGGCTGCACAATCCCATTTGCTGCCGGCGCAGGAGGAGCCCCCCGCGGCCAAGCCTGCAGCAGCACAGCTGCCACCACACAAGCAGAGGGCTAACCTCCCACATGCCTTTCCCCCTTTCCCAGGAATCATAAGTAGCCATCCCCTCTGTTTCTCCCCCCTCCCGGGATGAGGGCCCGCTGCTGAACGCACCAACAGCCCTTATCAGCTCTGCCACTCGCCTGGCCGGGCAGAGGCGGTGTCCTGGGGAAGGAAAGGGGTTGTGCCAGGGTTCTGCGGGCGAGGGCTCTTCGGCCGCGGTAGGAAAGAGGCCTCACCGAGGGGAAAGCCGGGGGCGGCGGGGGGGCCAAGGGCGCGGCGGCAGTGGCGATAAGAGGTGCCCCCGCCCCACCGGGAGGCAGCTTGAAGCCCTCCCCTCGGGCTCCCGTCCCATTCTCCACCCGCGAGGAGGATGCGGAGGCACCGCGGCCGTGCAGAACCGGGGTGCGCGAAGCCGGCGGCGGGGACATGAACCCGGGGTCCGGCCGGGCCCTGGGGCAGCTCCTGCTGCTGCTGCTGGCGCTGCTGCAGTGCGCAGCGCGGCGGCGGGGTAAGTGCGGCCCCGACCCGGCTCCGCTCGCTCTGGGCTGTGGCGGGACCTCGGGCTGTGAGGGCGGTGTCCTGCGGTCGAGGCGCGAAGGGGACGGAGGCCGGGGGCGAGGGGAGGTGCGGCGAAGGGAGGTGGGCAGAGCGGGCAGCAGCGGCACCGGGCAGGCCTCATGCGCCCGCAGGCGAGAGGGCTGGGCTGGAGGCGTGAGGTGGCTTTGGTGCCAGGGTGGGAAATGGCGTGTTTCTGAGGAGAAGTGAGCCGCCAAGTTTGATAGGTAGCAGCGGGGGGGCTGAAGGGGGTAGAGAGGGGAACCCCCGTGTTTTATCTTCTGGAGCAGCAATCTGAGGAGGACACTCCCATGGCTTATCAGAAGATTGGGGCATCGTGAGAAGGTTGTGCCGTTGGCTGTTTTTGAATTTAATTGTATGATTGCGTTGGATGCTGTGGCATGCTGATGGGTTGTGTTGTCTGTGCTTATTAGGTGCACACACACACAAGTATATAAAACCATGGAGAGTTAGGAGTGGGAATCTGTGATGCTTCCCACGAGGCTTAATGCCTCTCCCAGTGAGGAGAGCTGGGACACGGCGTGCAGACAGGCACTGTAACCGCACTGATAACTTGTGTGGGTAAAAGAAACTGGCTAGAGTGTTCCTCTGCCGCCTCCCTGCAGTTATGGTTATGTGTTTAGACACCACGTGAACACAGGCAAAAAACTGGTCATAACTGCTGTATGCATAGGGAGATTTGTATTCTATCAAAACCTCACCATCCTTATTAATCTGAGTTTAGAAGAGTAAAAGAATTCTGTACTGTTGTGCCCAGCATCATGAGACAACCTCAGCTTGTGTGCTATTAGTTCTTTCTTAGAAAATATGCAAAGGGTGTAAGCACATGCATGTTTTGTCTACATGCAAGCTGTCTGTTCTGAGGTTTATCATTTGGAAAGCCAGTGCATGTGTGAAGATAACAGAAAGAGCTTTCAGAAAATGGAGGGAAATGCAAACAGTACCCTGAAAGTATGAATACAAATTAGGCAGTAAGTTCACATTTTGTTCTAGTTTTATGTATATTTATAGCTGTATCAAATTGCGGTTAATTAGGTTGTGTGTCATATGCTGGTAAACTACTTCTAATATAAGCTAATTTCTAAAATGATGTTTCTCTAAGTAATTTTCCTCCTGGCAGCATTCTCAACATTGGTTTTGTGAATAGCTTTTTACCATATGCATGTTGATGGTACAGGTTACAAATAGATTGATAAATAGCCCAAGTGTCTGTGTGTAAATAATAGAATAAATGAAGAAACAGAAATCAAAAATGGGAAATAAAATTAATATGGAGAAAAGATTTGATAATATTGGGTAGAGCTATTTATTATATGTCTCACAGGCCTTAGTGACAGGCTGGTTTGCTTATTGTAAAAGAATAGACAGATAAAAAAAAAATGTTCAGTGTAGTTATGTTGTTTAATCCTTCCTTTTATTTTTTTTTGGTTTTGAATACTGTGGCTTTCCTGCAAGTTTGAAAAAGAGATGGGGGGAGTTAAAATTTTATTCTATGTGTTTTAACCGGGATTGTATCTCCAGTTTAATTCTGTGCCAGTTGCCGGTTAGTCCATTAAAAAAATAATTTGAAAAGTAATTTTGTCTTTTTGTTCTTAAAGCAGTTGTGAAGAGATCAGTTCCAGATGTCTGTGCAACTTGCCATGTTCACGCTACATGTCATCAAATTGAAGGAAAAAGTGTCTGCATCTGTAACTATGGATTTGTAGGCAATGGAAGAACCCATTGTCAAGGTAGGCTGCCATTCTGTAAAATGACAAGAAACCATGTACATTCCTAAAATGGTTTTTCTCAACTAATGTTACAGAATTGTTCAAAGTGTAGTAAAAGGCTTATAATTTCCTGTCAGAATTTCCAAAACTTAGAACATGTGTGGATGCTTTTGACTTTTTTCCTTTTTTTTCCCATCAGCTAACCATGAGCTCTACTGGATGCAAATACTGGTTTTTGCTTAGTTGCTTAACTGCTTTATTCAGCTTCTGCTTTATAGTGAAGGATTTTAATTAATTGTGGCTTGATAAAGGTAGGGTTTTATTAAACAATTACTTTTGAAATATGTATTGGAATGGTTTATTATTTTTTATCGTAGCTTCAGGAAAAATAAAATCAGTATGGTGGGCTTCAGTTTATTACTCTTTTCAACCTATGCATGATTGAGCTGAAAGTTAGACAAGAAAACTGACCATTAAAGTTGTGAGCACATTTTTTTGCTAATTTTTCCAGTTATCTCAGATTACTGGCTAACTGAAAATTAATCAGTTGAATGTCTGTTCTTAATAACAGTGTGCATATATGTACAGATTTCTTAAGTGCAGATGTCTTGTTACATGGAAAGCCTTGCTCAGTGTTTTTTTGTTACTGTGGCTGATGGTGTCCTTTTGATACTATCTCATAGGTGAGAAATCAATATGTGAATCAAAGGGTGATGTCAAACATTGTGTCTGAGTGTAGGTAGCAGCTTACCCCTGCTTAAAGGGAAAGGTTCTCCACCTCTGATCTCTCCCACTCCATCTCCCCCCTTCTTTCACAAGCAGCGGCACCCTCTTGGGCCCTGCACAGAGTTCATTTATGTCCTTATTGTGGAAGAAGACAAGCTGCATATTTTGCCATGTTAATTCTCTCTGCCAGTTGACTGAGTTGGTAAGATCAGCACAAGCTCCATCAAGTGCTGCAGACAGTGCATTATGTAAGGAAAAGCAGAAGCAAAGAACACGGCTTTCTGGTTTCAACTGCTCTTAGATCAGCTTAAGCTGTGTCATAAAACTTTATTCACATCTGTTCCACTTAGGGACTGCAGCGTCTGTTGGCCCAAATAGTCCAGCTTACTAGCAGTGTTTACATCCCAAATAACTTGGAGAAATGATAAGGGGAAGTCTGTTTACCCAAGGATGAATGGGGACGGGAGGATACCTTACTTTTCTTAATCTCTGTCTGATATATTTTAAATGTGCTGACAGATAAAGATGAATGCCAGATTGGAGCCAGCAAGATCTGTGGAAATCATACACTGTGTCATAATACACATGGAAGCTTTTACTGTGTTTGTCTTGATGGATATCGAGCCTCCAACAACAACAAGACATTTATCCCCAATGATGGCACAAACTGTACAGGTAGAGATCACAGCATCTTGAGCACCAGGAATCCAAAACTATTACAACACAGATCTTTTTTCCTGTCACATTGGAATTTACTTTTTAAAACTGTAGCACAGCACTTTCTGTTCTGCCAACAGTTACTTGACAATTAGGTACTAACAGCTGTGAATCAGTTGTACTTTGCATTCTTTTCTATGCTACAAATCATTGCTTTCCAGTCACATTCAAGCAAGAATGTTCCTGAAATAAACTAGATTAAAGAAAATAAGGTGATACTTATCTGTGCCCCAGAATGTCATATTTGTGTTTAGTGTAGACTATTAGCCAGTTCTGTGTTACAGAAATGAACTGTTGTAACTGATTAAGATATTTGCAGATGTGGGATTTTTCTGGGGTTGTTGTAGCAGGAGAGGACATTGGAAAATATCTGACATGTCAAACAAAAAAAAAAAAACAAACCCTGAAACATAGCTAGCTACAGAATTGAGAGTCTCCTCCTTTCAGGTGCTGGAATGCTAGGTAATGATATGCTCCTTTTTTTTCTCAGAAGAGCCATCAGAAGCTACATAGAACCCTTCATGGAGTACTATATTTGTTTTAAGCTTGGGTCCTACATTAACTAATAAAAAAAAATAATATTATGCAGTGCATATATTTTTCTCTGAATTTTTAGATATAGATGAATGTGAGGAGCCTGGGCTGTGTGGTCACAATGCAAAATGTCTGAATACTGAAGGAAGCTACAAGTGTTACTGCAGTGATGGTTATAAATTAGAAAATGGAGAGCGTTCTTTTCATCCAGATGGGAATACAGTTTCATGCAGAGGTGAGAGTCTCTGAATGCTGTTTTTACTAGCAGATAAAATCATATCTTCCATGATATAGTAATACTTGCTCTGACCTGTGCTTTTAAGTCTGCAGAGCAGAGGCCCTCTGTGGGTTTTGCTTGCTGTATGATTTTCTTTCTTCCTGGGTTCAGTTTGTTCTAATGATGTCTGAATGGTAGAGTTGACAGCAGATACAATTTCTACAGGCTCTCAGAAGCTGATCAGGTCTGCAGGTCAAGGAGAATTAATAATGCCATGAAGTTGATGTAGTTAGTTTCTGAATAGGAAGGAAGTATGGTATAATCAACTGGCTTATAAAAGCACACGGCATGAAGGGAAAGGGAAGAGAGGATGCGTAGCTGGTGGGAGAGTTCAGGTGAATGGAACAAGCCTAGGGGAGAGTAATAATAACATAGGAATTTCACTATTTGCTATGTATTCTGCCAACTGCATAAATAAGCTGTTCTGTTTATCTTGCCATAACAACAAAAAATTCATTTTGAAACTTCCTCCTTTCCTCTCTAGTGTAGGCTTTCACAGATGTAAAGTGCTAGCAGTGAAAGCTGTAGCTGCCACAGTATGTAATGAAGATGGGCATCCCAGGCTCCCATTGCTCCTATTGTATCCAGCTCTCATTTCTGAATTATTGTAAGAGCCATCAGTAAACCTGTCTGCCTGTAGCTTGTCCGGGTTTTCCAACTGGACTGTTCCACTTCATTTTGGCAAAGGTGCTGACAGCACTGCTTATCTCACCAACTTCCCCCTGCACATGCTGTGGTAAAGAAATGTGTCTGTACCGACTGTGCTGCTTGTGGAGTTGGACAAGGAAGCCCTGTCACAGGCAGGAATATAGTTTTTTTTATGCAGGCTGGTTTAGTGAGGTGGAGCAATTGAGGGGTAGACTATTTAATTTCAGTCTGTGTGCAGTGCTTTGCTTTTCCCATACGTAGGGAAATGAAACTCTGCATTGGGACCTTAAATTTTCATCTGGTGTTGGAGGATTATTTGTCCATTGCTGTAGCAAGACCAGCACACACAGAGCACCGTCACACTGTAGTGTTTCCTCTTTGGTGTTGTGAATGGCTCCAGCTGTATGTTACTTAAGGTGTAGCTCAGTACATGGATCACTGTTGTTTCTCCAAGTGTGGCCAGTAAAATTTTTCTGCTTTAATCTTGTAACCTTTTGGCATATTTTATGATGTGACTATCCAATGCAGCTAATTTTAAAATGGTCATGTGTTGTGATTTTTATACTGTGAGATCTAGCACAGTCTCTTTGCAGAAATTGGATGTGGTTCCCCTCCTGAAATGAAGCATGGCTACGTTGTGGGGAACTACAGCTCACTACCAGGAAGTGCGGTTCGTTATGAATGTGAAGAAGGGTTTTACAGCAACGAGGGAAAGTTCTCATATTGCACTGCAAATGAAACTTGGGAACCTGCCACTTTAAGCTGTAAAGGTGAAAAGAGTCTTAAGTCTTTCTTAAATTCTTCATTAAGCTGGTTTATGCATGGGGAAGTGTGTTAGTGAAAGACAGTAGACTGTTTTCTAAGTCCAAAGAATAATTTCTCATGATTTCAGTATTTGCAAAAAAAAAAAAAACAACCCAAAAACAAACCCAAAAAAACTAAAGGACAGGTTATAAAACGGTGTTACCTCTTCTTATTAGTGAGTGCCTTTTTTGATGCTCATCCTTCCATTTTTACAGACACTGCAGTATGTCCTTCTACCTGTGAACCAAGGCATAGAAAACNATTTGCAAAAAAAAAAAAAAACAACCCAAAAACAAACCCAAAAAAACTAAAGGACAGGTTATAAAACGGTGTTACCTCTTCTTATTAGTGAGTGCCTTTTTTGATGCTCATCCTTCCATTTTTACAGACACTGCAGTATGTCCTTCTACCTGTGAACCAAGGCATAGAAAACAGGTAGAATTCTGTAGCCTTTTCTCTCGGGGAACAAGCCACTGAGTTGGAAGGCATTAATGACCTGTCATGAAGAGAACAATTTTTATGACAGCTTACGAAGTTTTTCCTGAAGGTTGGCTGCAGATGCAAAAGAGAGGCATCATACCACCCTTCATCCCTGGGTAGCCTTCATGATTTTAAGAGCATTTGTGCATGAGCAATTGCTTTTACATCCTGAAGTGTTAAGATTCCTGAGAGCATCTTTAAAACTTCCACTTGCTTTGGTGTTCTAACTGCCCATTCTGCTGAAATATTTTCTCCTCACAAGTGCAAGATTTTGTGTTCCTGTAAGGAGTTGCAAACTCTGTATGTTAGTTAAATGACACTTCGAAGTGCTAGCTAAGTGAAGTTACACACTGTATAACAGTTCTGTAGGGCAGAATGTCTTCCTGAAAATTATCACTTATTGAGGAGAGTTCCTTCTTGCTTTCCTCAAGATACAGAAGCCCTTTTGGTTTCTCATTCTTTCATGGTATCTTTAATGTTTCTTCTGTTTGTTTGCGTGTTTTCTGTGAGAGAGGATAGAAAAGTAATGTTTTCATGTGTGTCTGTGGGAAGTGACAAGCTTATTTCTCCTTTGTGTTGCAAGCTCTTTTCCTGGATTTCAGGTGGGACTTCTCTTTTCGTAAAACTAGCAAGTCTGAATTTTCTGTTTATTTATTTATTTTTAAATATTAGTAAAGGCACCTTTAGGTAATTCTTTAAACTCTGAGCGTGTCCCTGATAAATCTTTATCACTTATTTTTCTCCTGGCCAAGTGTAATGTCATCCTTTTTAGGAAAATCAGTAAGTTTGTCTTTTGTCTTCCTTTGTCTGGTAATTCAGGACTTTATTTTATGTAGTCATGATGAAACTGGTCATTAAAGGTAGGCCAGACGTGGTAAGATGTGTGACCTAACATCAGGTTACTGTAACTGGAACAGATCCTCTTTTTTGTTTAAATACAAGTGTATGGCTATACTCTGTCTTTGAAGGTTGTAGCTTCCTTTGAATATTAATAAAGGAATTGTTTTGAGATGGGAAGTCAGATAGCTTAATGGGAAGGTGTGATGTATGTGAAGAGGTGTAGTTAAACTGTTGAATGTGAGGGCTGTGTCATGTTAACATGAAAGCCTTTTAGATGGTGACTTACCTTAGAAAATGGACAGCATATCAAGCAAGCTGCTTTTCTGTGCTACTTGACTTCTTTGCTTTAGGCACTTGTAAATGACAGCTCTGCATGCTTGTGGGTAGAGCAACTATTCCAACACATTTTGAACAGATGTAGACTTTTGGTTTAACAGGAAGCTTTTGTGTTGTGTGTTGCAAACTTGTGTGGTTTGCATTTCCCCAGTCCTTGTGCACTTCTTAAATTTCATCATCCTAAGGGCTGTTTCTGCTCGTCTGCCTCCCTCTGACTGTTGGTCACTGCAAATGGTATAGAATCAGCTTGCCACCTGTAATCAGGTTTGTAAGAGCAGGAGAATCCTAACTTTTTGTTCTTAAAAAAAAGGACATTTTCAATATACTAGCAGCTCAACTGAGGAGAGTCACAGATTTAGCATGCCATTCTGAGACAAAAGCAGAGGGAAGTTATTTTACATGGAAGCAGCTCTGTAATAGCTAGGAGTAGGTACAGCACTCTTGGTCACAGTGGGGATATCACAGAGGGCATCTGGGGAGTGTTAGATTAACACAGAACAGGGTTAGTTGGTAACAATGAAAGAAATACTTACTGCTGCTTGAATAGTAAGTTTATTTTCCTCTTTCTTCCTCTTCCTAGGTGTGGACTGTGGGGTTCCACCCTCTGTTTTAAATGCACATCCAGCATCTATAAGTGGGACTACATATGGAAGTGAAGTTACTTACAGTTGTGTTCATGGTTATTTTATGGCAAGTGGCAATCAGACTGCAGTCTGCAACGCCAAAGGACAGTGGGATGGTACTGATCTGGTATGCAAAGGTAACTCAAATCTGCCTTCAGATTTACTAAGCGTAGATGCTGTTTCAAACACCAAAATAAATAGCAGTTGTCAGTTAGAGACATCCTCTTTGGACATTCAGAAGACTGCTTCTGGCATGTTCAGTCACAAAACAGAAGCCACACATTAAACAGCCTGGCTTTTTTTTAACCTGTGTTGCTGATGAGGTTGCAATAAACTGTTAGAGGTTACCATTCTAGGGACAAAATCCCAGTGCATGTCAGACATCAGGGTTAACACGAGAAGAAAATTTATCCTAAATTGCTGCCATATTTTTAGCTCCGTATCTACTCTGTGGCTGAAGCCACTACTTGGAAATTGAACCACTATTAGCAGTTATCATCCCTAAAAACTTCCATATTCAGAATTTCCAGTTGCAAACTATGATTGCTCAAGCAAGCTATTGTTACTTGACATGAGACCTATGTTACTATAATCTAGAAGAATGTAGCCCAACAAGTTTCTTGATGAGAAGAAGCTCAAAGGTATCTTTAAAAGAGTTATTTTGCCCAGCAATATTTTCACTATATTTTTACTCTGAGCTGATACTTTTAACTAGTGTGACCTCAGGATCGTTAGTCTTTAGTCAGTTTTAAGCATGTTCTTTGCGTGTACTTTAATTATTCTAAAGCTTCTTCTGATGATTTATAATAGATACATACATTCATACACTGATGTATGTAAAGGGATGTAGTCATGACGGTGGATGTATTACCTGTTGCAAAACATATGTTTACTTTTAAAGGTTGTACATGTCATGATTATGAAATTTGGGGTTTATGTCTTTTTTTTTTTTCTCTTTTTTGAGTTAAATTTCAGAATTGACTAGGATTGTTTATTAAACATTTTTAAAAGCACAGCATATAAGCTATAGTGAAGGTAAGATTTTAATTCTTACATTGTTTACTATTTATAAGTTAAGTGATGCAGAATCTTTTATTGCGGTGCAATGTTCACTGTGGATTTGGGACGTTAAACCCTAAAGAATATTTTTTCATTTGTTTGTTCTTCACTCTTTATTTTTTTTGTTTCCTCATTTTGTTCTGAAGGCCTTGGAAACAGCTGAATAAATTTATTGATTTATAAGTGCATTACCCCAGCTTTCTAATTATCTCTAAAGTGGTCTGACTAACCCCCCAGATATGCCCCCATTGGTGTTCTTTCTCATGTCGGTAGCAGCTTTTCCTGTTTTCCAACACTTAAATTAAATCCACTGGCAAAACATCAGTGGATTCTGTTCTTGATGCTGTTCTTCCATGTTACTACTTGTGTCATTTTTCAGATCTGTTGTTACTCTTGGTAGGTAGAATAAAGGAATAAATAGCATGTGGGGGTTTAAAGAACGTTATGGGATGCTAGATGTTATTTGTAAAAAATTGCTTAGAAATCTTTTTTCTCCATTTCTAAACAGGACACTGTTCTATTTTACGACTCATCTTGAAGGATGAATGCCCCACCCTGCTGGAAATTCTCCACTTCCAAAATTCAGGGCTCTAAAGGGCTGGCCTGGCTTCTAGAAGTCAGTAGAAGTGAAATCAAGTGAAGCGTTACTTGTTGGGACATTTCATCTCTCTTCCTTAAACACTTTGATATGCCATACTTGTTTTAATTTTCTGGTTTTGTTACCCTCTTTTTTTTTCTGTTCCAGAAATAAACTGTGGCAAACCTTTGCTGATTCCACATACAGAAATGACCTGGGACAGCTCTACCACCCTAAGGAGCAGAGTGTACTATCAATGTAAAGAAGGATATTATTTTAACGGAGGCAGGAATTTTTCAGAATGCACAATAGATCAGTCGTGGGAGAATATTACATTCGTATGCAAAGGTACATATTACTGTAGGAGGCTGGTGTGGGGTATGCTATTTATATGTTTTCACATTCCTATTCTGAAGGTAGGAACAGGAGGAAGGATGAAGGCAAGAAATCCCTGCCTAATTTACCATGTAGGGCATGTGGTTGTACTTTCGCATGGAAAGGTCACAGAAGAGAATGTTGACTGTGCAACATTTCTAGTGGATGCCAGAGATCTTTCTTTAGTTGTCTTCCTTTTTATTTCAAATTGAAAGGGACTAATGGAACTTTGAGTTACACTGCTGCACTGAGAACCTTGAACTTTAAAAGCCAGGGGAACTATATGAACAGAAGACATTTAATAATATTTTGTTGTGGGCCTAATACTGTGAAGTGCACTGATGAAAGTAGGGGCAGTGGAATTCAAAACCCCTTTTTTGTTGTTGTTGTTGTTTTTTTTTCCCTTCTCTCATAATGCCCTAAGTAAAATTTGCTCAAGGATGCTTTTCCAGTATCCAGTTGTCTGAATTTCAGCCCAGAAGGATTTTCTTAGAAAAGAATGAGTTCTGAGAGGGGAAATCTGCAATGAAGGTGATGTCGTACTGGGGGCTTGGAAGCAGGATATGCTAATATTTTAAGAGGAGATAAAAAATAGCATATGTTTTGGACTGTGTCTGTTGGGCTCCTTAGTGTTCTTCGGTAACCTTAGAAAGAGATGCCACAGGTCATAGATGACTGTCCCTCTCTTGTTCTTAAGTAGCAGTGCTTTCTTTTGCAGATGGCAGTGTTTATGTAGCTTTGTTATAGCCACATGCTTTTCAAAATGACTGGAAGTGTGTCTTTGACTGCTACCACTTCACAGACAAAGCCTTTGTTACACAAAGAGTTGCTGCTTTATGCCTCTCTTGCCTCACTTGATGTCATGAGCATTCACTGCGAATGTAACAGGTGACATCAAATAAAATGGGCATGCAGAAAAGAAGTTCTCTCACTTTTGACAGAGCCCCAATAAAAATGTAACTGCTGTTGTTAGAGGACAGAATTCATATTTCATTTAGACTATTTGCATAGCTGTACCTTATGAATTGGCTTTGAAGCCAGCATTGCGTAGAGTGTCTAAGTTGGTCAGGTGTAATGTCTTTGTCATGCTGAGAGTTTGGTCTTGAGCACTCTGAAGCTTAGAAGGGCTTCTAAGCAGAGGGCTTTTGCAGACTTCGTTCGGAGCATTTCAGCAAGACCTTTGCCAGAGGCAAAAATGTATATGCCAGCTCTAGCTGTTGGATCAAAGGCCCAAAAAAGAGTTATGGGCAAATACAATGGGAAAAAAAACTTATAAAGAATAGCCTAACTAGTCCAGGCTCCTATTTAAAACAGAAAGAAACCAAAAAAAAAACAACCCAAAATATTATGAACAGGAAATTAGCAGCAAGGTATTCAGCTTTTTAATTTCTACATTTTTTACACTTACTAGAGGAAAAAAATGACTTTCAAATGAAACAACATCTCTGTTTCAGTAGTGATGTGTTTCAGATGTATGTGATCTTAAGGGTGTGTTAATCAGTAATTCCCATTAAAATAAAAGAAAATCATGTACCATTCCAAAATAACTTCTGATAGAGCTGGAAAACTGTTTGTCTTCCTACTGCCTGAGAAATCTCATTAGAAGCAAAGAAGCTGAGAAATTCCCCTGAACATGGTCCCTTTGACAAATAATTACTTCTTTGTTTCTTAGGCAGTGATTGCTATGGAATGCCCTTTATTTGTGTTGTCTGTTGCATTGTTTGTTGGGGTATGTAGCATGTATATATATGTATGCAAGTACATTTAGTATTATCTGGTTTAAATGTTTCAAAATTGCTTAACAAAATTAATTTTACTGAGAGATGCTGATTGGATTAGTGAAGTCTGGCAATAGTCAGCTGAATAGCAATCTTCCTTTCCCAACCCTTGATCTGTCTACATAAGCTTAAGACACTGAAGTGCAGAGAACATACCAACAATTAAATGCCTGCTGTCCAGCACGCTCAGCATGTGAGTCTAGGCATCCTCTATAGGCTGTCCTGGAAGAACTTCTTTTTCTCCAGTGGAGCAGGAATGTGTGGTGTATTTTATCTTCATTTTCAGAAATGGTGTGATATTAGTTCAGGCACTTATTGTGTTGACCTCTGGTGAGGTTTCATGGTAAACCTTGGAAGTTTTCTAGAGAGTGGAAAAATTATCATCTTATAGGAATAATATTTCAGTTTGCTTCAAAGGAGGCCTTTGACTATAAAGCACTGTAGCATGAAGTAATGGAATGCAAGGTAGTCTAACACAGTGAGATAGTTTTTCCCATTGTGCATTTCACAGGAGGCAATGTTAACCTTACCAAGACTGTTCTGAGTTTGGGCTCAAAATGAGACATCAGGTAATCCAAGACAGAGTTGCTTTTTCATAGAAAAGAAAGTATGAAATGAAGTCTTCCCACTCATGGTTTTCTTCCTGAGTGAATTTCGCCCATAAGATTGATCAATTGATCAATCTATCAATCAGTCTGTATATCTATGTGTCTATGTATGTGTCTATTTATTATGGTTGTAAGAAGCTCAGAGAAAAGGTGACTTGTGCCTTGGCTGTCTGATGCTTGTTCCTAAGAAGCGGAAGTGAAATAAATGTATGCGGTGTACGTGCATGCATGTAAACACACACAGATATGCATCTACACAGTTCTTAACTCTTAAGAACTTAGTTCTTGGGCATCCAGAGAAAGTTAAGATGAATTACAGTGAATAAGGTGCTTATGAAGTTGCCTTGCTCTTAATACCAGGTACTTTTTCCAGTCTTCTTCAGTTATGAAGGTGTTAGTTCCTGCACAAAGGGAACAGTGTGTCTGATGCTGTTTTCTGTGTTAATTGGACAATTATTATGGATATTTTGGAGGGAAACATTCTCTTCACCTACTTCAGCTCTCTTCACCCTGTTTGTGGAGGAGTCCTCCCTTCTACTATTCATCAAGCTTTTTTGAATTTCCCAGTCCCGAGTCCTAGAGCTATCCTTGTCAGGGAGAGCATATTCACTGTATCTTAAACCACGACATCTATCCTTTCCATAACAATTGGCTGTAGTCCAGCTATAAGCACACAGGCTGGGTTGGCTACTGCTCATTATTCTGCTCCTAGAAGACTCTCTCTAGGAAACTCCTTCTCTACATCTCTTACCTTTGGAGGTTGCTAGTATTCTGTTTGTTGACCTTATTTTTATCCACGGAGAAGAAAATACAAGTCTGTATTAAAGAATAATTTTTAGTATTTAAATAAGTCCTCAGTACCACAATTCACTGTTACTAGAAATGCATTTATTAAAATGGTTTTGATGTGTTAGTGAAACATTGTCCTTGCAAAAGAAGCAGCTATTGCACATGGGTATGTAAAACAGTGGAGGGAGGGAGTTAATCTGACCTGCATAGAAAAGTAATGCACATTCTTAGTAAAACATTCCAAAACTGAAGTAGGGGGAAGCAGCTGTTGTAGAGAACACGGGAAATTGCCATCTGTCTCCCTTTCATGCTGACAGCATGGCAATCTTACTGGTAGGTTCTGAGAGCCTTCCAAAGTCATGCTAGGCAGTAAGGGCTTCCAGCACTTGAAAACATTGCAGAAGAGGAAAATAATACTGTCATAATAAAATAGTAAAAAAAAGGCCTTGAAAAAAATCAAAAGTGAAATCTGAATCCAGTCTGGAATGAATAGAGCAGATTCATCCATTAGGTGTAATTTAACTGTAGACCTACAACAAAGGTTAATTTTCATGCAGTTAAGAGGGTCTCGTTACTTTCTTTTCAATACAGTTTTTCCCCCTTTGCTTTCACTTTCCCTTTTTCTGCAATGCTTTATCACCATTCCCAGTGGCAGATTGCCTCTCTAGCTAGAATTCTGTGGGATGTCAGTTTTAACTCTCTTGTACAATTGTTACCTATACAATGATACAGAAAGGCAGCTGGAATGTTTCTGTGGTGGCAGCATCACCAGTCCTAATTTCTGTCCCCAGCTGTAGTGTAAGTAATTCATGTCAACATCTGTGAGCTTAATGGAAAAGGTGTCACTCACATCTGTGGGCACTGATTCAAACACCATGGTCCTGTAGGAATAAGAACCCCACCAAACAATTATGATAATTATAGTCATCAATGAAAAGAATCTTATGAAGTTCTTGTAAAGGCCTAATTTGATACGTTAAATCCAGACATCTGGTAATCTTAGTAATTCCTTTAATTGCCAGGAAAAACACAGGTGTATTCTGTGTTATGGGAGGTGCTACTTCTTAAAGTGATGAAACCTAGTGACAGTTAAAACAAAGAAAAAGTACAGCTTTTTGCAGGGCTATTTAGGCTTTTGTTTATTTGTTTGAAACCAATTTAATAATTACCAAGTTTGTGATGACAAATACCAGTCTTGGGAATCTCTTTCAGCTTGGGAGTAGATCATAGGCATCTCTAATCCCAGCCTAGTCTGACACCCTTGATTGGTACATCTTTCCTTTGTAAGTGTGCTCACAATTGCATCTCTTGCGTTTTTGTCAGTCTGGTTCAATGCATGAATTACTCTGCTCCTGGTTGTCTCCTGGTAACATTTTTAGGCCAAAGGAAGTAGTAAATCATTAGCTATCTGCTCCTTCCTGAATGACTGTCTGCTTGCAGCTTTGCTGTTTCTTTGTGGATTTCCTCTGTGTAAAGCTTGGGGCTGAAGGTGAAAACCTGAAATTTTACAATCCTACTTAAAATGGAAGCAAGTATGTTACTCAAAATGTGAAAAAAAATCATAAAAACTTACCATGCTGCCTTAAAAAGTATGAATACTGAAGAGATGCATTTGAAAAATAAATTCCGTATAAGTTTGCAAAAGCTCTTGTGCAAGAGGAATTTGCCTGTGTGCTGTGGAACGGGTACCTTGAAATAGTCTGGGCAGAAGTTGTCTTTAAAATGTTGTTTGCGCTCATTTCCTTTCTCTATCTGAACATAAGTGTGGTACATGTTAATAGCAGATGGCATGTGCAGCATCATTCACAGTTTTCACAGAATTGAACAAGCAAAAAAGCTAATATTTGGATTTTTTTTTTTCCTAAATTGCATGTATGTGTGGGGATTGGTGGGAAGAGCTTAGTAAATGAGTTTGTACATGTGGATGCTCTTTTAGCTACTTGTAGAAGATGAAGTGTTAGATTTGAGCTGATTCTATCTGATTTCTGATAAATACCATCTTCACATGCAAGTCCAAAAATACTTCACTGATAAGATTCATCTCAAGCTGAGGTCAGACGTAGTTAAGGGCTCTTTGAATTGAGGACTAGTGAATTATATATGTGGAATAAGTCCTGTGGTTTTAAACATAAAGTTTTCTCTGAGTTTAGGTTTATTTCTGAAAGAGCAAATAATAACACTGAGTACTAGGACCTAAACTTGCAGAGGCTAAGTGAAGGATTAAGGTTGATCTTCCTAGAAGAGGGTTAAGGCAGAAGAGCGTAACATTACAGGCATTAATGCACTGGCTGTAATTACCATGATTTTCCCACTTGCTCATGCACAGAGACAGGCCCTCCTTCCTAGCAGAGCTTTAAAAGGTGAAGTAAAGAAGACTGAGACATTCACTCTGTGTTTTTCTTCTTAGAAATAATCTCTTTGGTATTCTTAACATTGACTTTCTTACCATTGTTGTCCTCTAATGGTCACTGAATCCCTTTGACGTTCACTTTTTGCATTCTCCCGTTTGTGTTCTCTTTCCCAGTACCTGTCTTTCCTCGCCATTTGCATCTCTGTACCCTCTCCCAGATTTGCCTTTCGGTATTTGACTCCTGCAGGAGCTTCTTACAGCCTTCTGTTCTGGACTCCAGGCATTTGCACGTTGTTTCTAAAACCTTATCCCTTGGCATGTGGAGATTGAGGTTAACGTGGAGGTCTGTGGAGCAGCAGTGACATCCAGTGGTAGTCTCACTTAATCAAAAGCTGAAATTTCTAGTGCTGAAGTATGGGTAAATTGAGGGTCTTCAGTTCTCCCATCTCATTTCTGAGTCTGAGTGAAAGCTCTTGATCAAAATCAGATATGTTGAAGACCCATCTGCTGAGGCCAGGCAGGTACAGAGAGTTCCCAGGCTCTGTAAGTCCATGTTACTGTTAGATTTCACAGTAGAACTGAAATGTCAGAAAATCTGTGTCCCTTTAGGTGCAAAAATAGTTCTTTCAGAGATACTTTTGTGCTGTTACTGGAGACCGTGTTTAATCTATTGGGATTAGTGTTAAACCAGACACTTACTGTACATGTGTATGTACTGTACATGTCCATAGTGTATGCTCAGTAGGAGTTGGGGAGAGAAAGCAGTCCCCTTAGAAAGTCCATAATGTTGTAGTGCTTGCTCTGTGCATGCTTTCCACCCTCTTTCACTCCTCCCATTTTAGAGTGGAAACTTCTGAGGAAAAGTCTGCCAGGTGTTCTTTGGATGTATAGTAATTGCATGGTGGCCTTAATCTTCTGAAAGTTCAGAAAGCATAACAGAAAAATAGATATAGATACAGAAAAAAATCTGTTAGTGCTGCCTTCTTCCTTCCAAGGAGACCACTTTGCAAGATTCCTTTCCTTGCCTTAAAACATGGCATGATCACTCTTATGTTGTTTGCTGCTTTGTTTTGCCTTCCTCCCCCTCTACCCGCGGAGCTGTTTATAAACTCATGAATCAATTGCCTGATTTTCTTGCTGAACAGTCTTGGAGATTACTTTTTCTTTTCTGGTTATGCATTTTAATTCAGATCTCATGGATATGCAGACTTTTCCTTCTGGCTATGCTCTGATGAGTTATTTTGTCGATACAGTCTTTCAATAAAAATGTATCTGATTTAAAGAATACATCTGATGGCAGCAGTGAGGAAACTGCCTAAAAAAAGGAACAGATGAGTTGATCTACCTGGCTGTGCCTTTTCTGTAAGGCATAAGCCAGCTCTTCAGAGTGTAAATTAACACAGGTTTGCTGAGGGGTGTATCTTTGGTTGCTGCAACTGTACTCCACACAGGCTTAATTCTGTGGACTTCATTCTTTTTATCTAATGTTTGTTCTGAAAAGTTATTTTACAAACTCATGAATCAAGTGCCTGATTTTCTTGCTGGGCAGTCTCAGAGATTACTTTTCCGGTTATGCATGAGAAATGGCGATTGAAGTTCACATACAGAGGAACAAGTGCCCTGAGCTGTGCTTGCTTTTGCAGCAGGACATTACTCCTAAGTATTGAGTGAATGTTTCTCAAGTATCCACCAAGGCTGTCTTGTAAAATTGCTTAAATCATTTCAGCAGCTAGTAAGGGCTTTTTAGCTTGGAGTCTATATGAGGCTGGATTGGTATGACCCTGGTCTTGTAGTGGAAATAATAAGAAAATATGGTAGCAGGGCAAAGGAATTACTGTTTGAAGGCTGGTGAAAGAAAGGAGCAAGTACATTCATTGTCAATCTGAACTGTGACCAGAAGAAGCTTTGTTCTTAGCTCTGGGGGGATTCTTCATTACCTTGTCATGGGAAGGCAACAGTGAGAGAATTGCCTGAAAAAAAAACATGTGAGTTGATCTGCCTGGCTGTGTTTTTTCTGTGAGGCATAAGCCAAATCTTCAGAGAGTATAAATTAACACAGGTTTGTTGATGGATGGTAGCTCTGGTTTCTACAACTATACTCCACACATGCATAATTCTGTGGACTTCATTCTTTTAATCTAGTGTTTGTTCTGAAAAGCATTTCGCTGTGACTGTGTTATATAATTGTATTTATAATAAACCAATGAAAACTGTTGACATCTTTTACAGAAGCAACCCAAACAGATGAGGAACCAAAGACACTCATTCAGCTACAAAAAGCTCTTTTCCAATCTTACATAGAAGTTTTCTTGAGCAGCTTTAATGCTGGTTGTTGTTGTATTTAGAAGAACATTTTTTTAAGTTTGTTGGCTTATAGGCAGGCTCTTTTTCTTAGACAGCTCTTTTAAATCTGCATTACTTTTTTATTTTTTGTTTAATGAGCCTTCTAATCTTCGAGATCCGATGGTCTACAAAGTCTTCAAGCTGATTTGTGAGTGGTTCATTCTTTAGAAGACAGACCATTGCATATCAAGAGATCCAGTCTCTGGCACTCAAGTTCAAGGAGAATACTGAATGGGTGGCAGAAGTAGTGGAAGTGGGGCATTGTTTATTGTTCTTTATTTCAAGTGGTGTCATAAGCACACTGCAGCCAGAACTGTTGGAATACCTATATGTGGTACAAGTTCAGTGTATTATGCCTGGGAGGAAAGTATGAAGTAGACCAAAATGTCTTTTCTTGTTGACTGTTTTGTCTGCATTGGTCACCTGGTATGAAAGATTCTAGTCTTCAGCATATGCTGAAAATCCTTGTGTGAAGAAGCAGCGCTGTTGCATATTGTATGCTTGTATATAACAGAACATATTAGTGGTCTGATGGAGTTAATGAGCTTATTCCTTTGCTAAGAGGAAATTGTAATGTAGTTTTAATGCCCTCTTCAAAGTCATTAGAATTGGAATGTTCTACATTAAAATACAAGCATAGCAAAATGTTTTGTCTTCACTGGTCATGGTAGTTTACTTAATGCTGACTGTGTTTTAAGGACTTTGCAGTCACTTGTTTGGAACATGCTTCTTCAATTAGCCTTGTATTTTAATTGTAGCTGCTGAGACAGTTAAGGTAAAAGTTGCTGCGTACCTTCTGCCTGCGTCATTTCTTTTTTTTCAAGTGTGTAAAAAACCAAACAAAACCCCACTAAAACAAACCAATAATTCCCCCCACACCCCCCCCCCTCCAGCAGAGAAAAAGAAATAAACAATTTCTCCAAACGTGTTAAGATTTGCATGAGAAATAACTTTTCATTCCGTATTCATGTTTTTGCTCACAGAGGAAGACTTATTCAGTAATTTGGCCATATTCAATGAAACGTGTGTGAAGTGGGAAAGAAAAACTGGAAGAGTAGGAGTGCAGAAAACATACACAGTAAGTGGGGCAGCATTTGAGTTTGGGAGTAGCTTTGTGCTGGTTAATTCTGGTGAGGCAGCAGTGGAGATCAGTTTTGTGGCTTTCGTTTGTTGTTTCTCTTACTCTTCTGTGGAAACCTAAAGGTGTTAGGAAAGAAACAAGTAGCTATCCTAAAGTTAGGTGAAAAACTCAAAAGTAAATCACCTAAATATCTGGTTGAAAGTATATAAGGAGTGTTTCAGCCCAAGTTTGTTTTAGTGAAATTCTGTTGTAGAGCTCGAGGTCACATTGACATAGAAACCATTGCAAAATTTGGGCTCTGTTGTGCTCTGTGATGCAAACATTTCCAGTAAACAGTGTATCACTTGCAGATACTGGATGCAAGTTGTCTTAGAAATGCAGGGTATACTGATATACCATACCTTGCTCAAGAAATTCTACTATCTTTTATTTGGACATTTTAGAAGTGTTTTCCATGGAAATAGGAAGTGACCTTGGTAACTGTTTTTACCCCATTTATAAACATAAGAATAAAAGTTAAGGTATAAGTTCTCAAAGCAGTTCAATCATTGTTACCGAAAGCCAGAACATGATAAGAATTAGTATGTTTTGAGAATGACAAGATCCCAAGAAATGTTGGGTGGGTTTTGGGTTTTCTGGTGGGTTTTTTTGTGTGCTGTTTTGGTTTTTCTCTGTTTCTTTGTTTGTGGTTTTGGTGTGGGGTTTTGTTTGTTTGTTTTGTTCTGTTATGTTCTGTTTGGGTTTGTGTTTTGTTTTGTTTTTGTTTTCTTGTGTTTTTTTTTTTTTTAATATGTACAAGTAGGGGAAAAAGAAAAAGGATTTCCAGGATGGGGAACACACTAAGATTGAGTGATAATTTTGGAAAACAATCTGTCTTTCTCTTCCTGTGTGAAAATTTATTTTTAGTTTGTGTGCTTTTATGAGCAACTGCTGAGGTGGAAAAGCCAAATTCCCAATTGCCCTAACGGTTCAAAAGTAGAGCTTTTTGTATACCCAGTGACGACTGGCAAGCTGTGTATCTCTGATGTGATGTGCTCTGTGCACTTGCTTTTGCCTGAATTCAGCTATCTGCAAGGTGCTTCGCAATAATGAAAACCGCGTATCATGTAGGTAGGCATAGGATGCATGCAGTAATGTTCAGAACAGAGTCTGGATCCACATTGCCTTGAGCTCAACTAGATAAGTTTTGTCTGTCCCTTCATTTCATTAAACAACCGGTTTCCTTTCACTGCACTGGTATGATCTTAGGCATGCTTCTTTTTTACTGTTGTTTGGCATTCAGTCTTCATGCTAATTCTGTAGGGCAAGAGGGAAGAATGAGAAGAAGATGAAGAAGGTAGCGAGCAGATGTAGTTTCTATCTTTGTGCTGTAAACAAGAAAGAATATTTGCTTACACCTTACTATTTGTGTTGGAGGTGTTTTTAAGGTCTGTGTTGTAGATTCCTTCCATATGCTGTAGATATATATGAAAAAGAATTTGTAATTTTAGCAGTCAGAAGAAATAAAGGATTAATTTGTTAAACCATCTTGTTGCACCAAAACAATCACAAGCTTTTTTTTTTTTTAATTGAGCTGATAATGTAAATCAGATGTAATCCTAGGCTCTCAAGGCTTAATTGAACTAGTTTGTGAATTTTGGAGAGTCACAACCACTCGTACCATCATTTTTGTTAATCCTTTAACAGTTTCACATACTGGGCCAGAGATGGGATGAGAAGACGTTCTCGGAAGATGTGATATTTAACATCACTACAAATGAAGATAATCCAAAGGTGTGTTTAGATCTCGACTCTGGCAGTAACTACGTGGTGAATATTACTACAATTTCTTCCACAAACATCCCTGTCTCAGTTACAGTAGCAGTTCAAACAAAGGGTAGGTTGTGTTTTGTATTCTCTGTGCTTATAGAAAAATTTACTGTGCTGCAGAATTGACTGTTTTGAGTCTAGCAGACAGGATAACAGGCTGTCTCCTAGACCATCTCATTCTTTATGCTGACTACACTCATGGAGCTGTCATCAGCATTTTATTTTTCTGCACACTGCGGCCATTGAATCTGTGAGCAAACAGAGTGGTGGCAGTAAGTGCCCTTCAGAAATGTTTGGCAGATTCACTTCTTCAGGATTTGTCTTCTGGCTGAGGCAGGATTGGTGGAGTGGCATTTCTGGCTACATGCTGTAATTTCGGTCCATAGTGCAATGCTTACCGGTTTCTGTTCCTGGTCTTGAAAACTGATTCTCTGCCTATGGGAGGATTTCCTGTTGCTGAGCTGTGTGATACTAATCTAAATGTGTGCATTATAGGTAATGTTCCTATGTTTAGCCGTGATGAATAGTGTTCTGGCAATTTTTCTGTAATTCTAGAGAAAACATGTTCTAATAGCTGGTTTCTGTAACATTTTGGTCATGGAAACTTTAATCTTGCTGTCTGACATATAATTCTGATGAACAGACCTTGAGAAATAATTGCTTTTAGAATCCAGAAAAATGCCCCTTTCCTCCCCTCCCCCCTCTCCCTTCCCCTCCCCCCCCCCCATGTTTTTTCCTAAAAGGCATCAGCTGTGACAAATTGTTCTATGATAATTTTACTTGCATCAGAAGGTCCGAACNAAGGCATCCGCCAAATTGTTCTATGATAATTTTACTTGCATCAGAAGGTCCGAACCCCGAGAACATTCTGTCATCATAACCTCCCTAAGTCTGGATAAATAAGTCATACCTTCTCAGAACAGAATTAAAATAGCCCCCTGCCCCCCCTTTTTTTATTATTTTCAACTTCTCGTATTCAATTAAGATGAAGAGGTCAAGTTTTTATAATAAATTGTTCCTATTTTTTATTGTCTTTACAGTAAAGGAAGCTTTCAATAATGTGCTAATTTTTAATGATACCTGCTTGAAATGGCAGAGAAATATCAGGGGAACTGATATGGAAGACAGATATTCGGTAAGTGACAATCTGTATTTTGAATCTAGGAAACAATTTGTAGTGATCACCTATGTGAAAAAAATTTTCAGACACGCACTGCTAGCAGAGTTCCTCATTCTAATAACGTCTCATAAAACCTCAGGCAGTAAGCTTGCACAGCAACCTTCAGCAAAGAAGGAAACCACTGTCCTCTTTTGTACTCTCCTATTTCTTGGTTATTTTTTCCCTGTTCTATTCTGTTTTACCCTTCCTATGTGTACTTTCAGCTTTGTCATGTTCAGGCCTCAGACAGCTTTATTCCAGTTCCACAGAGACAGTCCACTGCCTGGTGACAAGTCTTCAATCTTCTCTCATCCCAGGAGGGCATTTCTATGTGAGCTGTCTCTGCCAGAACTCTTGACTATCTGCTGCTGTCTCAAATACCTGTGCTGCGGTGCTCAGAGATAATCTAGAAGCACAGGATCTTTTTAGAGGAAAATTAACACATTATTAAAATACAGCAGTCATTTTAGTATTCATTAACAGTAATAGTCATGAGAGGTCTTAAGTTAATAACTTCATGATCATTTGGAACATCAACAACAAAACAAATACACACAAAATCCAACTGAAACAAAAAAAAACCCAACCCCATGTCTATAGATTTGCCTGGAAACAGAGCTGTCTGTAAGCAGATCATGGAGAGGGTATTTAGCATTTTGACATAGGTCAGAATGACTTGATTTTGACTTGTTGTTAGGGTCAGACAAGGTGTTCGTGTGAGGTTAGTTTGTAACTTTTCCCCATTTGGGTGTTAGATAGTGAAAATACACTGTTACTGGAGGCCTTCATATTAGCAGGAAATAAAGACTTAGAGGAAACCCCATTATAATAAAAAAGAGGCTAGACTAGGAAGAGAAGTGAAAGAGCTAGGACAATGTCAGAGATGATCAAGAGGCACTGCAATTCCTGTAAAATCTAGGAAGCATTTGAATTTGAGTAACTCTCGGTGCCAGCATTTTTTGCAGTCTCTGCAGTGGCGTGTTTTTCTGCTCACTCTTCTAATTTATAGCATGTCATGACTGAATGCAAGTGATTTATGGAAGCATTGCAATTTCCATGCTGTGATTGTTTGGTTACAGTTCCATGTGCAAGGCCAGCGTTGGTATCAGAAAGAGTTCTTTCATGAAATGATCTTTGACCTTACTACACACAAGCAGGCTCCAGAAGTTTGTTTTGATTTGCAGCCAGGCACCAATTACTCGGTTAATATTTCCATGGCAGCTTTGAATTTTTCATTGCTTGTTTCCATGACAACACAAATCACAGGTAAGTCCTGCCATTTATTTTATGTATTTATGAAAGCACCTACTGGGTCTTGAGAGGCTCAAGTGAAACAGCATGGTTGACTTAGTGTTATATGGTGGGTTGTTAAAGCACTCCTTCCATGCTGAAAATTTTCATTGCTGTTTGTTTTCACAAATTTCATATTGTTGATAGTCCAGCAGCAGAAGAGGGATTGAAATGAGGGTGGAGTATTTGGCACAGCAAGGATAAAGATGGTTTGGTGTATTAGACAGAAAATTGGTATCTAGAGGAGCATCCTATTAGAGGCTAAAGCACTTGTTCAGTAGAAGCTCTCTCCACTGTGGAGACAGTAGTACAACTACACTTCCTATGGGTAATTTAACAACAAATTATCACTAAAGTCTGCAAGGATCCAAAGTGCAAGTACCTCAGACAGATACCTTAATCTCTAATTGTACAAAACATGAAAGGAATTTGAGCAAATAACGTTCTGTAGGGAGAGTCTCAGCTTCACTATTTAGCAAGATATTCTTATGGCACTGAAATGCTACAATAAAAACTGTGTCATTTTTTAGCTCATTTTTTCGTTTAGAACAGTTTTGCACAATCCCAGTGCTGTCAGATTTTTTGTATTAGGTTGTGAAGTGCAGTGTTTGGTGCTAATACTATTCTTCGCGTTAGGACCACAAGTCCGGAATGGGCAAGAAACATGAAAGTTCTCTAAATGTCTGTAACTCTGCTCAGCCGCTAGATGGAACCAATTCTCTTCGATTGCCTACGAAGTCCACCCACCACGGGATTGCGGTGGTTTTGAAATGGATAAATAACCATCTTTTTAACAGTAAATGTAAGGGTTTTAAGTTTCATGAAAGGCAGAACATCCCTTTAAACATCTTTAAGTTTCTTAAAGCTACTGTTTAGGATATAGAATGACCTGGGGGTTTTGTGGTGATTTGGCAATGAAATTATGTAATTAGTTTTTGGAAGTTGACTTGCTGTCACTGAGAAGTAGAATCCATGAGTTCATGAGTGCATGTAGCTTTGTATAAGCTAATAAGGTGTCTCAGAATTTGGTTGACTAGGCAAGTTTTGAACACAGGCTCAGAGTAAAGACATATCTCTTTACTCTTTCATCCTGTGATATTTCCTAAACTCTGCAAGATTGCATCATGTCACTTACTCAGCAGAGCTCTGGAGAATACTTTGCAGGTGCTGTGTGAAGTGGTATTTGTGGAGCTGGCATGTTTCCCTCTCTTCTGACTTAGTGCTTAACAAATGCACATGCATAGCCCCAGAAAAGGTCTCCACGTAAAAGTTAGGTCACTTAGAAGATCCTGCTATGCAAACCATTTTGCAGCTGGTAGGTAGTTTTTTCAATAAGCAGTAAAAGGTAGATGTTGTTCTGTCATTAGGAATCTTCATCCAAACTTGTCATGCAGACAGTTCATAGGTCTTTTTTTTCTGTGGTTGAAATTGGGTAAAATTAAAAAGCCAGCAGTGATCATGCTGCAAAGCTCACTGAATAATGAGAATGTTCAAAAGTGTTGAATTTGTTGCTATTTGAGTTTATCTGAGATGAGAGTGGTACAGTTAATATAATTCTTCTGGCAGTGTCCCTTTGACTTCTGTGCCTTATGTTTTGGGAATTGCATTATCTATACAAGCAACTTTATTTATATAAGACTAGCTATAATTTTAGAGTAGGTGTATAATTGCTTTTTCATTTGTCTAATTATTTTGTAATCATGTATATTGTTATACCAGATGGTTGTGTTTCCGTGGTGGGTGGAATGATCTCATCTGCCACCTTAAGTCTGAAATGTGTTTTTCGGCTCTGTTGGGTTTCTGGCTAAATGGTACTGTATAAGTGTGAAATAAGCAAAGAGGCTGTAAGGAACCTGAGACTTACAGAAGTGTTTTACTGTCAACGTATTGGAGGTAGCCTCACTTGTTGTCCAAGGTTTCCTGCAGCATCCTTTAACAAATGTGCCACTGGTTGGTCTGTTTCCCCATCTGCGGGCAAATCCAGTTGTTGTGGCTCCTTGTCTTCCACACGCTTCCCACATTTTGAGACTTTGGGAAATCTTGACTGTAGAGTTTGAACTGCTGTGAAGAAGCATGTCCCAGGCAGTTGGATGAACACTGTCTAAGAGACATAATCTCCTGACAAGGATAGTCATCTGCAAATCTTTTAAAGACTGTTGCAGAATACAGTAAGCATGTAAATGGTAGCCATAAGTCTGGGCCTTTTTTCAAAAAGGAAGATTTGAAAATGCGTGTTAAGAAAGCGACTTCTGTATTTTGAATATCTGTATCGACATTTATATCTCTCTTGAATGAGGATATGTTATATCCATAGTATTTCTAAAGGAAAAAAGCAAGCACATGAGACTTACCAGCCTGCTCTTCTCCCTGGCAAGTAGCAGCCTTTAAAAATAGTTCTGTGCTGAGTATTGATTCGGAGAAAACTCCAGGAACGAACTTGCCAACAAAGTTTTCAAGCTGACAAGCAGGGATTCTTTATTGCGGCGCTGGGAGACACGGGGGATAACTCCTCCTAACGTGTCCCCCCGTATTGCCACACAAGCCATCCTTATATAGTCCCTGGACATACATGCATATTCAAGAGGCTACGTATGGATCACATCATTTTCCAGAATTGTGGTAGGGGTCTCTGAGGGTCCTTTACTTCTTCCAACAATCTTCATCACTCCTGG
>NDXB01020475.1:8350-19490 GCA_002631895.1 Agapornis roseicollis
TTTGTTTTGTTTTGTTTCTTTTGGTTTTTTTTAAGAATAAATGAAAAACAATTAGCCCAGAATTAACATATGGTGTTCTTTTCTGAAAGATAATATGACTATGTCGCTATTGTATAATCATGATGTGATATAGAATGAAAACAGACTGTAAACCATACTTCCAAGTTTCCCGTTTTTTCTGTTGGAGGAATATTACTGCTGTTAAAAAAAAATGCTCTTTCAAGAGAATTTAAATCTATTTTTATATTTGTAGTACAATTTAATGAAAGTTTTCACTGAGTTACAAGTGAGTTGGAGAAGAATGGAGATAAAAAATACACATGGTATGAAACAAGACATGAAAGCATTGCACAAAATCTAAAGCCAAATTATGGACACTTCACTTCTTATACTCTTGTGATAATTAGTTATATGATTGCTCCATCTCATATTGAGGGCTTTCCTAGTCTTTCTTTTCCTTAAGGAAATATCCAAACTTTATTCACTACATAATTTCTACCTTTCTTAAAACATGCCTATGACTGTTAACTCTAGACTGAGAATTTTAAAACTACGTGACCAAAAAATTAATCTGGGCATTTAGCTCAGTATCTTTTACGCTGTTTCTCTACCCATTGGATCCTGTTTTCTTTCACCTCCTAAAAACTAAAATACAGATCCAATCCAGAAAAGTTATCATCAATACTTTCCATTTTTGAAGGAATCCTACTGAAATTAAACAAGTTTGTAAGATTTTCAGTAAATGGTAACCTTCCTTCTTTCTTCTGACTCTCCAATGAAACCACAAGAGACAAACCTCTGCTCCTTATATGAAATAACAAATTAATATTCCCCTATGCCCTCAGGGAACACAGAATCAAATAGATAAATGGTTTCTTTCTAATAAAAAATGTCCAAGGGTTGTTTTGCCATGTTACTGAGCCTTGAACAGGGCAAATGGTACATATGTACTTATCTTAATAATGAAACAAAAAGAACTGTAGCTTAAATATAGTGCTGGGGGTTCAGGCATTGTGTGCTTTCTGAGAAGGAAGAGAGAAGAGCTTCTGTTACTGATAAGAGGGAAAAATCATCTCTTTAAACTTGATCATACAATGGTAATCTGTTGCTCTTATCTTGTGTCTCTCAATCAACATCAACTGCTTTTTCTCTAAATGTGTTTTACAAGTGGAACAACTCAGACATGAAGACATGAAACCCCAGATGTTCAGTGGCATTTAGCTATCAAATGCCATTTAACAACTAATGATCCCAGGCACCTAAAGATGCTCAACATGTGGAATAAAATTAACTGCTGAAGATACTCTGACCAGTCAGCAGCAGAAGCATCAGCAGAAGCACAATCACAGACAGCTTAAGCAGTGTGTTCCAACCTTCAGTGGTTCAGCAGGAGAGCTTTCTGTGTTTTTTATTTGATTCCAACCCATTTCACTAAAGTCAGTGACAATAGCTGCTACGGACTTGAAGAAGCAAGAACATAAGCAAAAAGTGAAGAAATTAGATATTAGAACAAAAACTTTAATACTTAAACAACATAGGGAATACATATAACACTATTTTTTTCCTCAGAGCTTGCATTCTGAACTGGCTTTTTGTTGCCTTCCCTCCTGCCATCCCCCTTCCTCCCCCCAAATATATTGAGCTGCAGTACAGCTTGGAACTCTAAGCAAGAATTGTCACTTTAAAAAGAGACCTGATTTATCAGGAGAGTTTTGCATTCTGCACTGAATATCCTATGAGGTGATTTTTTTTTATTTTTTTTTACTAGCAATGTCTTACAAATTATTATAAGAAGCCACTAGAAAACACAGAGAAAACTTCCAAAAGAAAAGCTATCAGATCTTGTGAGGTATTTTGCTGAAAATTGAAGGGAAAAGCAACTGTTAGTTATACTTTAATATGTATATTACTTATACATATCTATTAATAACAAGGAAATTATTAATCTTCTTTGAGACCATTTTACCATTCAAATGTACTGTGTTTTAAACTACTTAAGAGTAAAAGGAAAACAAACAAACAAACAAATTTAAAAAGAGTCCAATAAACAAGATAAAACTCAGTATCAAAATCCCCTCATGAATGTATTTTGAAATCACTGGAAAGACGGATACATAACAAATGCACTAAATGAACTGTTTTATCCTTAATCCAGTTTATTGTTTGGAGTGTGAGAAAACTGTTAAATATATCCTTTTAAATATTTAATTGAAATCAAACCAGCTTAGATTAATTCTTTTGGAAAGGAAGTTTTTTGTTGTTGTTGTTGAAGAAGCAGAGCAAAAAACATTTACATTGCCAAGGACAAAATGCTCACACTTTATATTGGACAAAATCATAATATATGTAATAAATACTTAGAGTGTTCCAATTTCTTGCTATACAGATTTTTGTGACAAATACAGTGAATATTAAATCAAAAATATGTGAAACAGAATCCAGTTTTTATGTAGTTGTCTCAGCTTTAATTGACTGAACTATAAAGTACAAGTAATTTTGAAATTGAAAATATTTTAAATGTTTAAATGTTAAAACAAGTTTAATTTTAAAGCTTAATGCAGGTGTAGTAGCTGAAAATCTAGTATTACATTCTCATTGCAATTCATGTATGTGCTTGTGGAAGCAAATAAAGTGCAAATCTTTAGTTTTCTTTTGATGTTGCATACTTTTGCACTATTTACTACCCATGCAACATTGACGAAGTAGTGATAATAAATAATGTTCAGTCCATTTTTTAGTTCATTAAACCACTGTTAATTTTCAAGACTGTAATTTTTGTCCATTTTGCAATGAATTAATGTTGTTCCTGTGCATGAGCAGAGGAAAAATCTGCATCTGTTAACACTCTATCCAAATTCTCCTGCCAGATGCAGTAGTGCAATTATTTTACCAGAAAGCCATCTAACACTATAGCAATTTTTTTCTTAAGAAGAATATTAATTATAAACTGTTATGACTTGAACCTTTACATGCGATCATGCTCATATCAAGATGTGCTTATGTAATATAATGAAAGAAAAAGATTAAAGAAATTTTGAAATGAAGATATTTTGCTCATCTGCAAAAAAAGAATGTGAAAAATGCAGGGAAAATTGAATCTGAATCAAGGCTTACCTTCCCCCTGTAAGAGGTTCCAGTGAAATCAGTGGGTATGCTGACATGAGTACTGTAGGCTCCCTGCCCTTCATTTGCCAACAAGACTTGACAAATGCCACTCTACGCTCAGTAGAAGCCCACCGCTTTCAGTGAGAAGGGTGAGTAGAGACTGCAGCTTCTGAGCCAAAGAAATTACATTTTGCTGTGAGGTGTCTCTTGCTTTTTGGCATTTTGGAAGGCGTGTGGTGAATTTTACTCTTTCCTTTGCGAGAGGAGAAACCTGGGGCCAAGTTAGTAACAATGATAACAACGGTACATTTTCAGCCCCATGGGCATTACTTTCACCTACATTCCCCTCTCTTCATCCTCTGATTATAAGTACTCCTTTAGATATTAGACTTGAACACCAAAGAGAAGACTTCGGTCTACTAGAAGCTCAGACAGTTTGAAAAGTTCTGTCCACAGAAGCTGTAAGAAGAAAGTAGTTCCTTGAGGATAGCAATCACCCTTCACATGCAAATTTCAGGCAGAAAGCCAACCATAATTGAGAATCCTTTAATGAGATGCTCAGCATGGTTTCAGAAGCTTCACAGTCAAGGGCAAGTAGGCTGTCATTTTAGGAGATGTTTTGAATTTGTTTTTTTCACACCTAAAGATTGAT
Organism: Agapornis roseicollis; assembly: GCA_002631895.1. NCBI lineage: Eukaryota > Metazoa > Chordata > Aves > Psittaciformes > Psittacidae > Agapornis > Agapornis roseicollis. The sequence continues at coordinate 12,108 of NDXB01020475.1, forward strand.
AGGATGGCGATGAAAACCTGGACTATAAAAACCCCACTTTTGGAAACCTTACACATAAGGAATCAGCCATTGACTGCTACTGTGTTAGAATTAGTCTCTTCGTTACACTGTCAAACCTCTGAAACATCTCATTTATTTACAGAATTATCCTGAGGTTTAACTGTGATGGCATAACATAATAGCTGTTAGGGAATTCCTTAGGGCCAGCTTGAGACTTCAGGCACTGCCTAACAAAAGGATGAGCCAAAGCTGAACAAACCCCTGAATAACTTAAGGAGTCATCGTTTCCTCAAGGTAAATAATTCTTGTGCCACAGCTTCCTATTCTCAACAGGTTTGTGAGATACAGCTTGCGTATATGACATACATTGTTGTTGCCTTTCTTTCACTTCACCCTGAGCAGTTAGGGGTCAGTAGAGGGATGGTTTTGCTTGTTTCCTTGCAGTACCCTAGTGAAAGATAGCTGCAGCAGAGCTAGTCTTCTTCCTGAATTTCTGGATCACTCATTGTAGCACGGGAAAACAGCTCAGCAGGGCACTGATTTCCTTTCCACTCTCAGAAGGACTCATAGGTCAGCCTGTACTGTGAGTCCTTTCTATCTTTAACAGCAGAAAGAGATTTTGTGATGCAGTGACTTGTTAAGAACTTTAAAATCCATGTTTATTGTCATTTCTGTCACAATATTGTTTCATTACTTTTATGCTAGGGAATCATGGAGGCTTAGCATTAAGAAGCATGTTGACACATTTCACAAAAGAAAAGTGCAAAATAAGTTTTTTTAAAAGAATATCTGTTTGTCTAGATTCATATTTTTGAATACTTGGCTATTGAAAAATAACCAGTTTGTAGTATTATGGACTGATGCTTCTGATGCTAGTTACTTGTTACAAACTGACAATATGTTGAAGAAGTTGTAGGCCGTGAGATAATATGAAATGAGCACATGCACACACTAGTCTTGGGGTGCCAAGCAACAGAATGCAATTGTTGGGAAATACTACGATAAAAGAGGATTCATAATGAAGTAGGGCAAAGATTTACAGCTTGGAGTCTAATCATTTCAGTTAAGTTTAACCTAGCTACACAGCAGGAGTCTCCTTTGTTATAGCTGGGCAAATTTACATAGCATCCAGAAATACCACCAATTTTTTGATGTTTGAGTTGCATTTAAATATCTTCACTGAATAACATCAATTATCCTTCCCCATCATGTCAATTATACAAAAATATCCATCTCTATGTGAGTCTTAACAAATATGAGAAAAAGTGTCAAGATCTAGCAGTTCTATCGCACATTTGTTCCACAGAGACTATCCATATTTTTCATACTCTCAATTGGTCAGGTTTGTGTTCACCACCCCAAAAAATTTGTATGTCCATATAAAATTCAGTCTTTTATTTTATCAAATTCTACTGCCCTGAATTTAAAAAATAAAAAAAAAAAAAATAAAAAAAAAAAAAGATAAGCAGATGAAGAAAAGAATGGGCACTTATTCTTTAGATGTTTTCACTGAAGAAAAGTAATTTCAAAATTACCACCTGCCATAGGGAAACAAAGAAAAGCAATATCCTGAATTACTGAAACACAGGACAGGAAAGTTATTACACTTTCATGACAGGTCCTTTACATTGTAATGAAAATATTGGTCTATACCATAATTATTTAAAGAGAAAGAAATCTGGGAAATTCTTGATAAATGTATATCTACATTCAAATTTATAGATTACATAAAGATGGCAATTAATTTTAATGCTTTTTTATTTTTAATTAATCTGAAATTAAAGTAGAACTTCTGAAGTATCTATAACAATTATACTGGTTTGATAATGTTTCAAAATGCATTTGTTCTGTATTTTTTATTGATAGGCTTGAAACTTTTAATTATTAATTTTATTTTTTATTAGTTTTTTTGTCCCATACATAGTAAAATCATTTGTGACTAAGAGGCTTGCATAATTTTGCAGTGATATTGCTTTGTAACATAGGTTTAAAATGAGTTGGGTTTTACTTCATAATATAATTTTAAACTTGATTCAAATTATTTGACCTAGTTACATTAAAGAAATCCCACAATATGAATATACGTAATTTCTGCAAATAACCTCAGTAGTATCTGTTTGTGTTAGCACTTCAGAACAAAACAAAAAAATATATTTAAATGCTACAAACTGACAAGTATAAGGCAGAACAAGAACAGTGAAGGATACTCTGTGAATAATCCAGCTAAGGTTGTGTTAAGCACTGCATGAGCACAAGACAACAGAAAGCCTGCATTGTGTAGCATGTTTCCCAGAAAGCACACTTTGCCTGTATCTGGACCGTCAGCAGGAGCAGGAGCATGCCCTTCCCTCCATACATCCCAGGATGACACTGAGGTGCCTGGGCAGCAGCTGAGCAGCAGAAAGGGCTAGCAGCAGACTTGTGGGATGTATGCAGGGAGGCATTTACTTGCCACCAGGCTGCATCCGGGGATAGTGCCTGCATACCAGCACTGGGACACTGTATCTACCTGCCTGGAAGTGCACTGTGATTTTTCAGAAAGCTACATACATTTTTAATTAATTTCTGCATCGAAGTCTGAGAGTAATAGCATGGAACAACTCAGCTTTTAAAGTTGAATATGCATCTTTTTTTTTTTCCTCCAGCCTTAGGCCTTGAACAGACAAAAGAAACCACTGGAGAGGGACAATGCAAGTGAGAGCTCCAGCACAGAAGAAAGATACATGCCAAGAGAACAAAATGATAAAGCAGCAACAAACTCCCCACTACATGAGCCTCAGTCATGACCCTTAAAGGCAAGACTGCTTGCCCCCTCTTCAGTGCATCTAGCTAACACTAGCAGTGTTTCTCTTCCTGAGATTCTGAAATCAAGACGAATCTGTACAGAAATTTGTTGTTGTATTTGCCCAGCCATAATCAACATTAGGATCAATCCTGATTTCTTTCTCAAGATTATTTTTAATTATCAGAGATTATTTTCTATAAGCAAAGCTGAGTAGTAAGCATATTTCTTATTAAAAAAAAAAAAAAATCTTCTATGCAATTTCCTGGAATGAGTGTGTATGTAACTAGCACCAAAGGAAAAAAAATCCCATTTATCTATGTATGTAGTAAATAGAATCATAGAATCATTTAAGTTGGAAAAGATTCTTAAGATCATTGATTCCAATAGTTAGCACTGCCAATTTCATGGCTAAATCATGTCCACAAGTGCCACATCTGTATATCTTCTAAATACTTCCAGGGATTGTGATTCAACCACTTCTCTGGACAGCCTGCTCTTGTGCTTTACAGCCCTTTTGGCAAAGAACTTTTTCCTAGTAACCAATCTAAACTTCCCCTGGTGCAATTTGATGCTGTTTCCTCTTGTCCTATCTTCTCTTGTTACTTGGGTAAAGAGACCAACACCCACCTGCTCCATCCTCCTTTGAGGCCATTGTAGAGAACGACAGGATCTACCTTCAGCCTTCTTTTCTCCACGCTAAGCAATCCCAGTTCCCTCAGACATGTGTTTTTAGTTCTGGTATCCGTCAGTTTCACAAGATTAGTCCTGCATTATTATTTTACTTAAAGCTTTTATATTACCTTTTACATTACAAATACTACATTAGCATTTACATACAGAACAGTGTGTTACCACAGTTTCTGCGTAGCTCTTGCTTGGTTCAGTGAGCAGTATGAAAGCATTGACTAGGCAAAATACAATTATCTAAGAATTTCTTTTCATTATTCTGTGCAAAGAGTTAAAGTTTCTTTTGCTGCATGAATTATTTAATACAGTTTCAAAGAAACAAAGGACTTTGATTTTTGGCAGTATTAATTTTAATTGAAGAAAATATCAAAAGCATTACATCAAATATCAGAAAAAAAGAAAAAATAAAAATCAGTTACTATGGCTCACTGAAAACAAAGAAATGCCCTTATTTTCAAAGTTGCATTCAGTGTCATACCAAGTGAATGCACTAATAATACAGGCCACAAATTGATTTAGGAGAGAAACTATATTACAGCTTGTAATTTCCTACTACTTTGGAGTCAATCTTTAAAATCTATGTCCAAACCAGCATTTTTGTCAATGTTCCTTGATTTGCACATGACCTTTAATATTGCTGTGCTGGTCTCCCAGGGTCAAATTTTTAAGGAAATAGGTGTCTAAAGTTTGATTTCTAAATCTATATTTATGTCCCCAAAATGACAGTTTGATTTTACAAAAGTCTTGACCATTAAGAAGTTCCCATTGATTTAATAATGCAGTTGACAGTGCAAGATCAGTACTCCTAGGTGCCTAGATGCCTTCCAGCATCAGGACTCTGCTGGCTAAGGTAGCGCTGTGTCATGGTGATCAGTTATTTTGATCTGCCATTACACAGTGTGAGATTTAATTGTTACTGTACACCAGTGTGTTGCCTAATCCTGTGATTTCAGATACAACCAGCAATATTGCTGAAGTGATCTTTATTTCCACAATGATGAATCTGAAGTAAATTAGACATTTCAGAAATCAGATCACATAGGTAATGCTTTTGTAAAGGTTACGAAAACTTCCAGCATAAAAACTCATTAACAACTGAACTACACATCTGTTGAAAGGCAGAAATAGTAGTCTCAGAAACAAACCCCAAATTGCAGCATCAAATACACATTTCTGTAGGGGCTGGTATCCACACTGTAAATGGAAAATCAACACAGGAATGAAGTTTGGCATGACAGAGAGAATAGTAGAAGAGATTTTCTAATATTTTATAAAATAGGTGAGCTGTTTTAAGACATAGCTACAGATACAGGTTGAGCAGAGGAGTGATTCAGAACACCCCTAAGGAGAAGGACTTGGGGGTGGTGATCAATGAGAAAATGACCATGAGCAGGCTTCAGTGTGTGTTTGTAGCCCAGAAAGCCAGCCGTTATCCTGGGCTGCATCAAAAGGAGTGTGACCAGCAGGTCAAAGGAGGTGAACCTGCCACTCTGCTCTCATGAGTCCTCACTTGGAGTATAGTGTGCAGTTCTGGTGTCCTCAACATAAAAAAGGGAGCTGTTGGAACAAGGCCAGAGGAGGCCTCAAGGGTGACCAGGGGACTGGAGCACCTCCCCTATGAAGATAGGCTGGGAAGGTTAGGGCTGTTCAGCCTGGGGAAGAGAAGACTGTGTGGAGACCTCATAGCAGCAGCCTTCCAATATCTGAACAGGGTCTACAAGGATGCTGGAAAGGAGCTCATCAGGGACTGTATCTACAGGACAAGGGGGAATGAGTTTAAATGGAAAGAGGGAAAGTTCAGGTTAGATATAAGGAAAAAGTTATTTACAATGAGGGTGGTGAGGCACTGGAACAGGTTGTCCAGAGAAGTGGCAAATTTTCCATCCCTGGCAATGTTCAAGGCCAGACTGGGCAGAGCTCTGGATGACATGGTCTAGGGTGAGGTGTCCCTGCCCATGGCAGGGCTTTAGAACTAGATAATCTTAAGGTCATTTTCAACTCTAACCATTCTACAATTCTATGATTCTACAGTAAAGCTTTGGGAAGAATTGAGTAAAAGAGAATTAATTAACTATGTAGAAGAAAATGTTTAATATATTTAATATTTGTATATACACGCAAACATATTTATTTATATAAAAACATATACATACACAGATATATGTAAATATATATTTATGCCAGTACTTATCTGAAGATACAAATATTTGTAGAGAACAGACATAGATGACAAGCACACTGAAAAGAAAGCTGCTGTTTGAAGCATCTAATCCTATGTTGAAACAAAAGCCAAACTCATTCTGAAGATTGGGTCCAAAGTGATTTAGGCGATGCTTGAAAACAGTACAGAAATTAGAAGTAGAGGAAGTGCATAGCCAAGACTCTGTATGAGACAGATAGCTTCCTTCATTCCCTGCTGGGATCATCCCTTGCAGCTAGGGTGAAGCATGACCACTAACAGACTCACAAACTAATTATATTGCTGCTTGCAGAAGATAGCAGCACATGTTCTGTCAAGAAAACAATTTATTACACTTATTTCATGTTCTTCCTGTCTACTTAGACTCACTATGTTAGTCATATATTTCTGAAAAAAATATAGCAATTTATAGCTGTTGCTGCTGTACATGCTTAGCAACACAGCAAAAACAGGGCAACTTTTTCTGGTCTGTCTTGAACTTGCAATTTAAAAGCTATATCCAACATCTTTTAATGACTTTTTATTTTATACTGAAAAAAAAATTGCATTCTAACTGCTTACATGACTGCCAGTAGAAAGTGTTAGTGGACCTCTTCAAGTGTCAAGGATAAGTCAAAACAATTTTAAAAGTTCTGAAATTGCAGTCACAGTTAGTTGGAAGAGATATTTAAAGGTCATCTGTCCAAACCCCCTGCCTGGGTCAGGGACATCTTTCATTAGAACAAAGTCCTGCATAACCTGACTTTAAACACTTCCAGGAGTGGAACATCCACAATTTCTCTGGGTAACCTGTTCCAGTGTCTCATCACCCTTTTATCTTTTTTATATCCAATCTAAATCTACCCTCTGTAAGTTTAAAATCATTGTCCCTTGTCCTGTCACTGCAGGACCTGGTAACATGCCTCCCTCCAGCTTGAGACGCTATCACAAAATTTCAACTTGTGAAATAATTTTGCTGGAAGCAAGCTGGGGCTCTTCTTAATATGGCTCATTGGTTCTAGTTTGAGCAGAAGAAACTGCCACAAAGTTTTTGGATTCAATACTCTGATTACCTTACATATACCTCCTCCAAATATCTGTTGCACACCATAAGAGAGACTTCAGATAATAATTTGGAAGATTACGAGGAAAATGTAAAGTCAGGAGTTGTCTTGGATTTTAGGGGTCTTTAGGAGCCTACAGAAGCATAAGCCTCCTGAATGCCCAGTGTTACAAAATTTCATCTTTAGCATGGTTCTATAATGCCTCGTCTTAGTCCAAATTGGTCTTAATTTCAAAATATTTTTTTATTTGTATTTTTCTGGGCTTACCTTTAAATTATTCTTCAATACCAAGTCACATTTGGGGGTTTGCAAGAGTAGATCAATGTGGGGGTTGTGAGCAGAAGGAAAATCTTTATTAGAAACCTACTCAGACAGATATTTACAAAACTTCCACAACCATGGCTCAGTTCTCTATTTCCTATCAAAAGGTTGCCATTTTTTTTTCAGGGAAGAAGATAATCTTTGAGACTTTGATCTTGCTCCATCCTTTGAGGACACAGAGAAAAGGCAGCTTCTTAAATAATGCAACTTGTGCAATCTTCCAGGCAAATGGCAAATTAATCAGTTTCTGAATCCTTGGGTTGTTTTTTTCTGGTTTTTCTGGTTTTTTTTTTTTTTTTTTTTTTTTTTTTTATTTTTTTTTTTTGTCCCTTGGAGATATGCCTTGG